>OX422141.1:16661514-16785445 GCA_949129095.1 Volucella bombylans
GTGATTTATGACTCCACAGTAGAAAATGAATTGAATTAAGCTGCAAGCGAAGAAATTAAGGCCGAAATTTTTACTTTTTAACAAAAATAAGCCAGACGAAATCGGTAAGTTGGACAAGCCAAACACTCCCTGATAAACAGTACTTGTAGTATTCTCCAATGCTTTTTGATATTTCATTTTAGAATTAAGGACAATTTAAATCGAATCCCCGTGTGGGGACGTGTAATATTTTTTTTTTAAATACTCAGGTGAGCCTAGCGAAACGTACGAGTATACCATCTCAATGCTGTCCTGCAAGGGGGCATACGAATCCGTGGTTTGACATGACTGGAGATCATCGGTGTTGTAAAAGTATGGTAAAACAAAAATCAAAAATCAGGAGCATGCATGTGTCGAAGTCAAAAAACGTACGCTAAAAGTACGCTAAAAAGCACTATCCCACCAGGAACTGCCATTGTTGCACATTGTTATGGTCCTAAGATTAGCAGAAATGCTCTGGTTAGAGCTATTCGGTTTCCGGGGGGATAGCAAAATAATGCAACGTCTTAGACGTAACCCAAGAGTAGCGAGATGGAACCTTGGAAGTATGAGTGATCGCAGTTACGAGTTTGTGTATACAAGAAACGAAATGACGAAGCACAGGGAATCGGGCGCGTTTCTTGGATGTTAAAACAAAAGCTAACAAGATGTTCCACTATGGATCGGAGTTGCTATCATCCTCGCGGCAGAGTTATTGGCAACATTTTGACCATTTTGAAGTCCAATGAGCATTTGATGTCTTTCAAATTGGTGTTACACGGTGAGGTGTTGAATATTGTAAGCGCATATGCTCCACAAGTCGGATGCGAACAGAGAAAAAAAGAAGCATTCTAGCTAGATTTTCACAACTTCATCAAAAACATCCTAAAGGGAAGACAAACGAAGAAAATGAAGACTGCCATGGAGGACTGGGGTACGGCACCAGGAATTCTCCAGATGAAGACATCCTAAGCATGAGCAAGTCATAAGGCCTTATCGTGCTAAATACCATGTTCGTCGAACTAAGCTGGCACCTGATCATTTACAGTAGTGGTGGAAATGAAAGCCAGATTGTGGTAGTCAATCTGTAGAAAGTTTTATGAAGCCCCCCAAAATGATCCTAGAAGAGGCGATCGCCCAGCAACACCATCTACTCCTAACATAAATTTTTATGGAAACGGCGAATAAAACAAATAAGCAAACAAAGGCGCCTGAGAAAATCATTGCTCCAGGCTGGGCAAAAGAAAAGGCGAGGCTTTTATTACCAGCATGACAAATTACCTCTTTACCATCATCAATGAGGTCGGTGATGAGGAGTGCAGAGCACATGTGGGATTCCCTATAGCAATCTTGCTTGGAGAGAGCTAAATCACTGCTTGGAACTTCGAAAGGCCCCTGCCAAGACGCCAAAGATACTTCGTGTTGGACAGATAAAGCAAAATAAGTCATACGACAAAACAAAACGGCTTTTAAGGCTTGGTAAATGTGCTCTTTTACTAATAAATGCATCCAATTTCTAGCAAAAAGTATGAAAGACCTCTATCGGAAGTTGGAGGAAATACAATATCTCTTCGGCGTTTGATAGGAACCAGGCTAACCAGGACCTACGACAAAACAACTTTAATAAGGAACAACTGTCTTTAAAATAATCGTAGCTACCCAGAGAAGTATAAATTCTCAGGAGATACGTTCCTTAAAGTTCGTTAACAATGCCCTAGGCTAGCTTCTTGCTCAAGACGACAAAATTCTCCAAATGAATAGCTTCCCAGGTGTAATTTCTAAGAGCCGCTCGTAACCATAAAGAAATATCCGAAATTACTGTCGAAGAAGTTAGGAATGCGGTCAAATACACGCGGTTTGCCAGACTATATAGCCTCTAAGTTCTGGAAATAGGTGGGAGATATCGGGTCCAGATGGCTCGTGATTCTTATCCCCAAACTTATGAGCGATGACCGAATGACTAATCAGTGGAGTTTATCTTCTTCATTTGCACAAAAGAAAGGGCGGTACGCGAAACTGCGATAATTACTGTTCTGTGAAGCTGATGTCACGCACATTGAATATCGTTGAGCGGGTATTAGACGGCCGATTGTCGTTAATCCGAAGTGTAAGGATCATAATGGAAAAACTTCGTGATTCTTTAAAGGACTTATGAGCGGCGCTAAGGCACCGAGGAGTTCCAGAAACCTAAGTGCGCCTGATCATATATGAGGGAGCAAAGGCAAGAAAACGATGTTCCGCATGAGTCACAGAAGAGTTCCTAATCAAAGTCGATGTACACTAGGGAAGCAAATTGAATTGATTATCTGCTTGTAGGAAAAGTAATGGACCCCAGAGTGCATCAGTTATTCTTTGCTGACGATAGAGCTATCATAAGTGAAGATCAAACATCCCTGCAATGAGCACTTGATGTATGGGTGGATGTTTTGGAGAGAAATGGGTACCGTATTAGTTCAAAAAAGAAATAATGTCTGTGCTGCCCCTTCACTGATCCACACCGACCTATTCCCGACATTTACTTGAATGCAAAAGTACTTCCCAAGTGCGAAAAGTTCAAATATCTCGGGTGGATGAAGTGGCGGGAAAACTCCACTATCTTCTCTGACTGAAAAATGTCCCCTAAGCTGAAAGGAAGGTTCTAAACCGCAGTTGCACGTCCGGCGATCGCATACGGTTTACAATGCTATACAATGTACAAAAAGCATGAGTAATAAAACTTGATAGAATATGACGTCCGAAGATTCGAGGAAGCCTTCACGTAAATGAAAACTTCAAAAGCAAGATAGAGCAATACCGACTCAGTTGGTATAGTCATATTCAAGGGGGAGATCCTTCGAGCAGTGTCAACAAGGCAATATGTATCAACGTTTCTACACAATCGTACAAAAAAGGCTGGCAAAAAACAACTGGATTACATAAATGCAAAAACACCAGCATTTGATTAGCCTCAGCGTAGAAGTGATCTGACACCGAGAAACCTGCCGGTACTTCCTCAGGTCAAACCGGCGAACCCCACAGGAGGACCAGTAGGAATGCAGTAAAATAATAGGGTTGTGATCCTTCTAAAACGGTCAGAAAACAGGTTAAACTTGGAAGGTTTTGACAAAGCTAAGACAAAGAGCAGACATTTAAAGACGGTAAACTCCGCATCAACATCATTTGGTGACGTGAATTTAAGAAGGTAATGCTATGTTCCTGGTGGGACCACAAGCATCTGATATACTATAAGCTGGTTAAACAAAATAAAACTGTGAATGCCGATCATTGGTTTACTCAGGTTGAGTTTTTGAATAAAGAAATTCAGCGCAAACGCCCATTTTTGGCCAACAGAAAGAGCGTATCCTTTCATCACGACAACGCAGAGCCAGCTAGCATATAGTCCTGAATGATATCGACGCCAGAAGCGAGAATTTCTTTCCCAACTGATTGGATAAGCTTCCAAAACACTGTAACCAGTAAATAACATTTCAGACTGACCTATTTTTTTAAAAAAGTGGAAAAGAAGACACGAATAATTTCGACAGAGTTTCAATATGTTTTCATCTCCTTATTCCACGGAGGGGAGTGCGGATAATCCGCCCCTGTCATAAGACTTCTTATTTTTGTCTCACCAAAACCTACCAGCCATAAAAGTTTGACCGATCAGATCTGAGACTACCTGTATGCACGTTATTAGATTTCGATTAGTATTGCAAACATTTCGAAAGGGTCCTCTATTTAAAAAAAAAAACAAAAATCGTTCATGTCGATGGTATCATATTTTCAACAAAGAAGGCTATAGAACCATTCAATCTATTTCCATTGTATGGAAACACGAAAAGAGTCTGTTAAGTAAGGCTTTAGTCATACCTACTTAACATACTTTGGTGCCGCTATTGTCCATGGTGAATTCAGGTCTCAACCAGGATACTTTTTCAACCAACCCTTTTTTTTGCTAGCTGGTTAGGCCCCACTATGCTTTCGTGCACCACTTGAAGTGTAGTCTTTTTCTCCAAAATATGCTTCGGTGATGGGTTCAAAAACTTTATGAGCTAGTGTCCATTTTCTACATATCCCAGCCGTCAAAGCTGAAGAATTCTGACTCTTTTTGGTAAGTTCATGTACGAGTAGTTCCTCAGCCGTACAGTTTTGCTTAAATCACCACAGAAAATAGGGACAGATTACTCGAAGCTCCTTTTTATTGAAACATCCAAGTGTTTCCTCATTCCTCAGGGACTTTGCGCTTGCGCCATAGAGAACGTCTAAGACGAATAATGCTCTGCTATTCAGTTATCTTCTGAGCTCAATAAAAACAGCGATTTAATAGATTTACTCTTCGAATGCTGTCTAGGGTAGCATCTTTGTTTATTTTAAAAGCGGAACCTAGGTAGACGAGATCGTTGACTACCTCGAATCGCATATAAGGTATACAATATGTCATCCCTAACGGCAAGTAGTTGCGTAGATTTTTGAAAGATTGTGACTCTGATGTTGGCTTTCGAGTTTCGAATGATACTCTCAAGTGCGATATTGGCGAAACCTCATTGCAATGGAGCGCCCTGTCGAAATAATTTTTCACATCAAAGGTCTCGGTGAAATCATTACCAAATCTCACAGACCAGTGAGCTTTCTCCATTGGCATCCTGCTGAGCCGGACATAGTTTTGCATAATTTTTACTGATAAATATTGCCATAGGGAGCCTTAAAATAGTTAAAAAGAGGATTGGTGTCTATTTGGAATTCGATGCCATTTTGAAAGATCTGGCGTAGTGCAGAAATCTGGCCGATTGTAGACTTACAAGACCAGAAGCCACACTGATACGTCACACCTTTTAGTCGCACCCGATTGTCAATGTATGTTTGCAGGTTATGTGGGGCTATGTCTTATGTATTCGAGGACATTTTTCATGTTCCAGAATTTTATCTCGAAAATTTCTAAGAGGTCGTCGGAGAAAGGTCTGGTCAAGTGTGCGATCTCTGTTCTCTGACCAACTCGCGGAAGTTCTTATCTGCTATGAAGCAGACATTACAGCAATCTAAGAAGTGCATTTGATTTGCTGTTTAAGGCAGAGTTAGGTAAAAAGACTTAAATTAGGAACATGCCAGGGTTACAAAATCAGAATCGAAGCCAGCAAACAGCAACATGGGTTAGGAATATGGAAAGGCTATTTCTGTAGACTGTGGGACGGTGATGATGGTAAAAAGAGAAATCCGTCCCCCTGATCTATACGAAGTAAAGGTAGCAATAGTAAGACTAAGGTTTAATTAGGCTGCTGGCTCAGATAGACAGCTTGAGGAACTATTTACATCAGCTAGTGATAATCTAGTTGGAACATATACCAGCTCATCTGTAATGTAGTCAGAGCAAAGCATTCCCGAAACATCGAATCTCAGCACCCTCTGTCTGATTCACAAGAAAGAAAATCTTTTTGACAGTGCCAGCTATAGAGGAATAACTCTCCTCAACCTCGCCTATTACTTGAGTGTCTGAAACTATTTGTGTACAACCTGGTTATTTCTATACCATACGCTTACACCCCACAGGCGTCACCATTGGCAGTTAGTTCTTCACTGTAGTTAAGGACTTCGTTTACCTTGGCGCCGGTGTTACAATTATTATTGGCAATGGCTCTTTCCTTGGGCCGATGAGGCAGTTGAATAACATAGGCCTCTCTCGAAACATCAAGCGGCCCTCATCATGCTGATCATTATGTATGGCGAAGAAGGAACTTGTCGAAAGCTGATGACGAAAGAATTTTTCGTGTCGAGCGAAAGATACTGACGACTATACATCGACACATGCTATAGTCAGGGGTCTATTGATAAAACTTCTGAGGTTATTGGGCCATATTAAGCAAATGGACTCCACAACTCTGGCCCGAAGAATCTTTGAGTCTAATTCCGAAGGACGGCACAGCAGAGAGCGACTACATTTAAGATGACGTACACAAGTTGAAGAGGATATTAACCAACTTGGAATGCGGCCCTGAAGGAACCTGGCGAGAGATCGTGCTAGCTGGAGATGCTTGCTGGTTAAGGCCCAGGTTCATTACAGACTTTATTGCCACCTATGTATGTAAGTAAGTAGAGTTATTGTAATTTTTCGACCGAGAACTGGATTTATTAGAAAACATTGATCAATCTGGCATCTGGAGAACTCCAGCAAAGAGTCTTCTTCTGCAAATCCACTTTCACTCTATGAAACTGAAGAAAAAATTCGTCAATCTACTTTTTTAAAAATTTATAAGTCCATTCAAATGAATACAAGCTTACAGCTAAGTTATCCAGGGCATGTTGAGTTAATTAACGCCTACTGTTCACATGAAAAACTTGTTAAACGTGTACCAGCAGAGCGATAAAGGATTCACTTTGAAGCTGCTCGAATAGGGTTTCTAACGCTGAATCGTGTGAAGGCATTTAGAGGGTGTTTGAATTGAGACGTACTTGTAAAACTAACATTAGGAGAGATCGACAGGAAATAGTTGAGGCAAACTTAAATGGCAAATTAAATTTGCATTTGAACATACTGCCGGCAATCACACGTCAAATACAGCCATCAAACGCAGCAATGAAATCCGTACGTGAGCATGGATACCAAAAGAGTTTGCAACGAAATCCTGTACTTGTAAGGAAAATCGAAAAACTTTTCTATCATATAAGGATGCAAGAATGCATTTGATGGAGAAACATGATGATGGTCTACTCACTCTTTCCGTAGGTCAATTGGGCATGGTTGTGGATGTATTTGTTCATCATCCGTATCAGAGGACCACTTACATGTTCTGCCTTGTTATTATTCCATCGCACTTCCTATAGAAATATCATTTTCTAAAGTCAAAAAAAAAAAACCCACAATGGCTGCACCTTATTACAATAGCTATATTTCATAGAAAATAAAAACCAATTTGGAAAGGGGACGATAATAACGAGGAAGCCAGCAAGTACGTGAACATTAAAATACAATTGTCTTGCGTGCAATTCGCTCCTCTCATCTCTAGAATTCACCAAAGGAAGAGCTCACCACTGCGTACTCAAGAAGTCACGAAACGTTACAAGTTATGACCGAATTCACTTAGAGGATTTTATGCGGAACGTACGTGATGTTTTTTTTTTTTTTTTTGTTTTTTCTTATGGTCTTGAGTTGAAGTCATCCTGTGTCTTCCCTTGTACCTTTCGGGATTTTTCTCAATTATACATGTGTACATCGTTGTACGAGTATGTCGTTGTATGTCGTTGTACTCATCGTGCTCGTTGTCATCTTCAAGTACATTTGGAATGTACGGGGTGAGCACTCGTATTATTTTCATCGCTGCAGGACATTAAAGGACGATCTCCTGAATTATGGGATAATAAAAAAGTTATTCTTACAAAATGACGACACGTGTAACTATGTTATATCGCGCATAGGGCGAAATATTTTCCATTTTAACAGCGACGAAGCAGAAGAAAACAATTTCCACGTTAACCACTTGGAAAATAGTTTTCGGAAATAATAATTTTGGGAAAAAAAATTTGTTGTTGTTGAATTGTAAGCGGGGCGGGGGGACTGGCGTGGTATAGTCTGGTCTGGTCTGGTTGGGCATAATCTGTGAGCATCCTCAAAGGTCGACAAAGTGTAATGTGAAAAGTTTTTCGCGTTTGTTAGTGGTAATAAGTATTTGAATTTTAAAGTGGTCTGTCGCTTGAGAGTCATTTTACACTTACAACGAGCTGGGTCGTTACTCAAGATGAATGGACCCAATGGACGATATAGAAAGTTTTTTTCTTTCGTTGATTAAACCTTACGAATTCTACAAGTAGAACGATAGAGGGATTGTTTCACATTTTCTTTGGTTATGTTAAAATGGACAGAAAAAGTGCCCCACCTAGAGAGGTTTTCTTTTCCAAATATGCGATTATAGTCTTCTGAGTAAGGTCCAGTGCATATTTTATTGAAAGGCGTACTATCTTTTCTTTAAAATAGAAAGACTGATTGAATTTTCATTCGAAAATTGTATTTAAAGCAATTATAGATGAACCGCTAATGCAGACTGTTAAACGGCGAGAACTACAGAAGCACCACTCCAATCCGCTTCTATGTCAGCGGGAAAGAACCATTCAACTTGGGAGATGAAAGCCAAGATTTTCGCATGTTCGACCAAAGAGAAGTCATAGCAATATCCAAGTTTGAGAATAAGCTGATTTGAGAGAGGGCATACACCAAGTCATTTCCAAGATTTGGTCAGAGGAAACTATGTCCGATGAACGAAAGAAATTCCTCTTTACTGCGTCAACTAAAGAGGCATCTGTCTCTTTAACATTGCAAGATGTTGTCTGTCGTATTACGTGAATATCTGGAAACTGTCAACTAATTGGCACCTCTTATCAATTTCAAGGCCGCATCTGATAGCATATATGTATAAAGACGTGCTATTCAGGCGTCCAATTTCGGCATCACCACTATGATCGTCAGATTTGTCAATATGACGATTTAAATCGCTCGTAAAAGTTGGACGTATTTTCAACGATACTTTTAATGTCAGAGAGGTGACAGGATCCCAAAAGACTGTGCATCGACCTACACACGCTGATGACATTGATATTATCGGCAGAAGCCGTAAAAATGGGTTTAGGGTAGAATGAGGGCAGAAACAAATAAATGCTTTGAGCAAAACATGACACACAATATCGACGAATCAGACAGAGTGTCATAATGCAGCTATTACCTTGAGGAAGCTATGGATTTTGTCTACATCTACCCTGCTTTTAACTCTGAAGAGACCCTTCATTAGAATTTAAACGAAACATTGCACTTGTCAATTGTTTCTTTGGTTTAAAAAGGCAATTAACTAATTACGCCTTGTCCAGAAACATTACGGAGACTCTTTATAGGACCGTTATTGTCCCAGTCTTTCCCTATGGGCCAGATTTGAGCAACTTTTTTCATTTAAAACGCAAGATTCTTCGAGTAATTTTTGGTCGTGTTGGCATGGACGGACTTTGGAGGAGGAGATAGCGACCTGGTCAAAAATAAGTTATCAGTCGCCTGAGATGACGAGGAAATGAAAATCGAATGATCAGAGCGCTTCTGGTCCGATAAGTCATCGATTCTTACCTGGAAAGATAACGCAGTTGAGAAAGACTTCGGTATCCTATATTGCGCAACTGGCAACCCTTGGCCAAAAATCGCGCTAACTGGAGAGGTCTATTGGTTGAGGCCCAAGTCCACTTCAGACTGTAGTTAGAAAGTTCGATCGACAGACCACATTTCTTGAAGGTACAGGATAAAGGACTTACAAGTTTGGATACGCCATCATCCGACGTGGATGTCTAGGGAACTAAGGCTCTAAGCTCTAAATTTGTAGTCAAAATCTCGGTATTAACTGTTACGTTTTCTTCTTCTTTTAACTTCTGACATACTAAAGATTATCGCCCTATGGGGTTGGTTAAATTTACGGACCTTAGGATGATTATACAGGGCGGTCTATTTCAGATCATCTGCTAGGTTAGATCATGAAAAATGCTGAAGCATTGGATTGATTACTTGTAATTATGTTTTTAGCACTCCCTTCTTTGAGTGAGCTTTTCCTTCTTTTTTGACCAGATTTTCGTAAGAACTTCGGTGTTTCTGTCAATACTAGCTGACTCTGAAATCTTTCCACTATCGGGGTCTTAATATGCGGACTTTCACGAATATGCATACATAGATCCTGCAGAACTCTACCTTCGATGAAGACGATATATGTATCTTTCAGACTATCGTGATGTTACTTCGGCAATAAAAAAATTAGGACACGTCATCGCAGCAACTTTCAGAACCTAGTATCAACTATAACCTCTCCGAAACAAGGTTAGGTCCACTCGTGCAATCTTCGTATCAAAGGTCAGCAGGTTATAGATCCCTTACTCTAACCTTTACTTGTATATCTAGCTGAAGCTAGACCGGGAAAGCTATTACCAATCAGCAAGTCCGTGGAGCGACCGGGCTAAAAGTGAATGAAAAGTTGTGACGTCTATTACAGAAATAGCTATAAGGAGCGGAAGGAGCGTATACTTTCATACAAATTTCTTACTAGAAGCAAATTTCAGCAAAAAGTCTCCTCTAGTATTTAGAATGCCCTAAACATTCGAGGTGGTATTATGGATTCAGATTATTTCCTAGCTAAGGTTACTCGGATATCTTGACAACACAATAACGGCCCAATATAAGGAAGTTTGACGTCAGACGGCTGCGATCCCCACTTGCGACAATTTCATCAAGCACAGAAAACCAAAAGCCAAATTGGTATCAGACCAGCAGGAACGCTAAGGTTGGCAACGAAGTTTGAAGAGAAAATAGAGACAGATGGGGATGCATAACCAGAGAATATGCTGAAGGAAACATAAGCAGATATTGAGCTCTGCGAGCAAAAAAGAATGGAAAAACACCTAGCTCTTCACAAAATATTAGAAATGCTCTAGGACAAATATTATAGGAAATTTCAACAAAAGTTACACAGCCACGTTCAAACTTCGAATGAAAACATGACGAAACAGCCAAGGAAATCTTATAATAGAGCCATATTCTGTATGTGGCGAAAACGATCAACTCTCCGCTACCAGTCAGTATAGGCAATGATGGTCAACATTGGCACATATGTATGTGGAACCAACTTCCAACCAAAGCTGGAAGTGTCCACCAACTGCAATAAAAAACAGCAGGTGAGGATTTGATATGGATTTTGCATTAAACATGGTCGGAAAAAAGTTTAGCTAACAAGTGAAATTTCAGCATTGTTTTATCAATCCATAAAACAGGAGACACTAACAGGCTGTGTTACTGTAAAGGGATTAGTCGCCAAAATACAGAAAATGAAGACCTATCTTTCAAACTACGTGGAACCCTAAGGTCTTTCAAAATGATTACATGTTTCCTATCAATGCAATTTCTTCAGTACACCATTAAACTCAGGAAACCCAAGGCTACCATATCGCTTCTCACCTTTTTTTATCGATAAAGTCATAGTTTTGACTGCTTTTGCAGAAAAGATCGTAGGTAATCAGCCATGAGAAAAAATGGGTCTTGCTGTAATTGTGGGCAAAACAAAGTGCATGCTGTAGTAACAGACATATAAAGCGAGGTCCTAGATAAAACAAAAGAAAAGTAGAGTGCGCACGAAATGACAGCTAGCTTGAGTTGTTTGATTGAAGCCATCGTCCACCCCTATAGTTCAAACGTTACTTCAGACTACATTTTACAGACCGTGCAACCCTGCGCTTTAAGTAGTATGCCTCTTCAACCAAATTGATCCCCAGCTAACTGGCCCCTGCTCCAGTTGTCTACTATACTTTAGGTAAAGGCTTTTTATAATGCGTCGTGCTACTAGGGTGGATTCGAAGATTCTTGTGGCTGGTGTATTAGTGCCCATGCGTTTTACATGACTCAGAAATTTTAATTGCTGTACGCGAGGTTTTCTGAGCTGATCCACGTCTCATCACCACCTGTATATGGTAGTTCGTGTTTGTAACAATGACGTCACTCGGCGTCAATGCAGACGAGTCGGAAGATTAAATGGGAGAATCTTTTGCTCATGGCGCCGTATAACAAAACATCGATGATTTGGGTCTTGTAAAGCATGTTCTCAATTGTTGGTAAACGGGGGTTGGATCGCCTTGCAATATCATTATTGAAGTTGACTTCAAAGGCTAAGTAGATCATTTTTTTAACAACTTCTAAATTAATGTTGTGCTCAAGCTGTCGTGGTAAATTGTTTTTATTTTCAATTGTCCTTAGACACATTTTTGCTACTTCTGACTCAATACTCGCAAATACCATCACCGACATCCCGCTCGTTTCTCCCGATTATAACAATCCTATTTGCAAGTGCGAGAAGTGTGACAGATTTTTAAATATTTTAAATTTTGCAAAACCGAAAATGGCTTTGCACAGGTTGTCAATAAACATCATAAACATCCTTCATATCGATGATTTATAGACCAGTCAAGGGTTTTAGCCGTTCACATAATAAAGTTGCAGTGGTCTTCTGTGCAATGTTTAGTGGACTTTTTCCTTTAGTTAGATAGTCCCACTTCTTCTAAAAAGGATAAACGACCCTGAGATTTCATTTATAGGAATCCGTTTTCAAGCTAGTGTATGCTTCCCTACCAAATCATTTCCTCCAGCTGTGAAAATCTATGCGACTAGACTTGTAGCTCCTGCAAATTCGTTGCAGTTGAGTTTAGATATTTATATACCCTGACTTCATTTTGGTCAGGCAAACTGAAATTTTCACGGTTTTCCTCCATACACTATTCCTGACAGCGCAATTTTCATTGTCTTCACAGTTTAAGAGTCTACAGAAATAGTGATTCCAAATTTGGCAGTGATTGCGTTTCGGTCTCAACCACGGTGTTCCCATAATCAATCATTCAAATTCGAGTTTTTCTCAATTTTTGCAGTTGCAGTAATATCTTTTGATCTTCTCGACCTCCGACCACAAACTTAGCCTCCTTCCTTCTAAGAAACCTCATCACGCGTGCAGTCATTCACGATGCACCTCGTTGAACCATATCGGTTTCTACTCTGTGGTCACCTAGTGAAACTTGGTATTCCAGAGGCATCATTTCGGACGGCCTCCGCACTTGGTGTTGTTAACATGAGATTATGAGAGAACTTTAAAGCGAAAGGGCCCATAAGGGCTTCGTCCGATGTTAAACGTTGTATTACCTTCAATATTTGTACTCATTGGCTACTCCTAAGTAGTTACCCCATTCAATTTTGATATCGGACAGTAGACACCCACGTGCCAGGTGATGTAGCAGGTACAAAGCTTGCTTAACACGATGGTGTTCCGTCCACTTGCAAATTATATCAGCCCGTTTCCGTTTCTAGATGTAATGTCGCGCAGGCTGTGCATACCAACGGCTCTACCAAAGACGGCTTCCCTTTCCATTCTGGCATTATGTTCCCCAATAATGATTTGTACGTCATAGTTGGAACACTGCTCGCAGGTTCTCTCTAGGAGCTGCTGACTTTCTTCTCTGTTAGGGTATACGCGCGTATAAAACTGATGTTGGTAAATTTCGCAGTGATGTGGATTGTCACATGCCGCTTGGATGTCTAAGGTTGGTCCGTGTTATCGCATTTCTTGGATGTCAGTTATATCAGAGTTATTGGTCTCTAATGTCTCCATTTAGGGTTTGCGAGTCTCAGGTCTGGTAGGTAGGTGACTACATACTTCAATATATCTCATGGTTATCAACGTCATTATCCTCGTCACGTTTTCATGAGTCGTCAGCAGCTGAATAAGTCTTATATGAGTTAGTGTTAGGACTTTCTGGTTTAACCGTCTGAAAGCAGAAATGCCATCGCAATACTCGACGTTGACCTGTTTCCCAATATCTTCTTGGCTTAGTCGTACTTGGGACACCCGGATATGTACTTCGGTAATGGTCCCAGATAATGTTTGCTGCTCGAAAATCTCGGTTATTCGGAACAATTGGGAAGCACGAAATATGGCCAATCTGGTTGTTGCATGCTTTAGCACAGTCTGCGGCATCTGATTGGTTTTCAATTTAAAGTCTTCCCTCGAGTGATCTTACACTTCATATGCGTATCCGAATGTCTTTTACTAGATATAGGTTTTCAGGCAAATGTCGCATAACTTGCAAAAAACATTCTGAGCCTGTAAGAAAGGGGTCCAATTTTACTCCATAAAAAGGGCTTTTTTCATAAATTGAGCTGAATATTATTTACACGAAGGCTACTCCTTGCTTTATATGGGTGTAGATCTTAACCGTAGGTGATGGACACACGTATCTTTTTGAATAGAAAGTCTAAGATTTCCTCGGTGCCTTTTAAGTTACCATGTTCAAAGGAAACAAATCACACCCAACATCTCCCACATCTGGCCGAAAAATTGCTTTGGCGCATTTTTGCACGAATACCCGGCCATAATAACATGTAGTCAACTTTTATGCGTAGCATTCAACCTCTCCCACCCTTTTAGTTGTACGTTGTCTATTAACTCGTACAAAAAAGTTAGTCGTTTGCGCTTTTTCATTTGTTTTTCCTTTGCTCCTCTATTTTTTATTATTTTTTTGTTTTCTACGAGTATAAGAGGAAAAACACATTAAGTTGTTGAACCACGTTCTACGTTTTCCATAGAACGAGTCGAAGAAGAAGAAAAAGCACTATGACCATCAGGACCATCAGTCCCATCAACTGAAGAACTAGAAGGAAAAAACGATTTCTTTCCTAAAAACGTCACTCAGCAGAAACTGAGTATATTGTCGTGTAGACGTACAGGATAGTAGTACCTCAATAAAACGTTTCAATATTGCAAAAAAGGATGCTTCCTCAAAAGAGAACGTACACAAAAATTAACGCGGAACGTAGCACGTACGAAATTTTACTTAGAACGAAGGATACAGAAAAAAGAAAAAATAAAAAGGAAAATATAAATATATAAATGAAAATAAAACCAGAAAATGAAGACGAGGATAAAGTTGGGGGAACCAACCCAGGACGATAGTGAGTTGGTTGTTGGTACGAGTAAGAGTAAGAGTAAGAGTATGAGTAAGGGTATCTCACGCTTTTGCTGTTTTGAGCAACATTTTTGTTAGTTAAGCTAAATGCATGACCAACATGGAAGAGGATGAAATGTTGGGTAGAAAGTTTTCGTGTTTTTCGTTTATTTTTTTCTACGTATTTATGGGAGAATGTTGATTTGGAGAACAGAAGTGTGAAGCATATGACGACATAAGAGTAGCCCGTGGGAATCGGAGATATTTGGACAAAGTGCACTATAAACACCTAGACTGAGGGTAACTGAAATTAAATGACTTGCATGATACGAGTAGTCCATGGCAAGGATTATTTAGTTTAATAAAGGAAAAGTGTAGATATGTACACAAACAAAATTTTATGAATCTCCTATATGTGTATGTGTCAGTTTTCTCGCAGGATTTATAGAAAATGATTTTAGTGAACATCTGACGTGCTGGAGTTTTAGCATATTTTTACCGAAAGCTCACCACATGCTCGAGATGTCGAAAGGTTTTTAAAAATTTATTGAATACTAGCTAGTATCTGCAGATTTCGTTTACAATTTGGAACAGATATCATGTTTAGGTCTTGTTTAATTAGGAATGATAGAAAGAATATTTATGCAAGTTGAATGGGGAAATGCGTGGAATGAACACATCTTCTCCTTTCGACTTTCCATTAAGAATAGTTTCCTCAATGACATTCGGCATCAGTTTCTTCATAGCGAGTCTTTTTCGATTATATCGGGTGGTCCAACCATAATGCACGATGTTAATTGTGAGACACAACTTAACGTCAAGTTTTTTTGGCCAACTTAATTTGACATTTCTTTGTTTCAGTGTTCGACAAATTCAACCATGGAGGGGTACACAATTGAGCAGCGCGTTAAGATTGTTGAAGCCTCTTACGAAAATGGGCATTCAAATCAAAATGCATTTCGTGCATATCGTGATTTTTTTGGTCAGCATAATCGACCAAATGTGTCCACAATCGGGAGAATTGTGCGCAAATTTCAGCAAACCGGGCCTGTAGGAAATGTGAAAGCACCTGTGCATGCTCGCCCATTTAGTTCTGCGGAAAACATTGCTGTTGTTCGCGATAGTGTGGCAGAAGTGCCGTCAACCTCGGCTCGTAGTCGTGCCCCGAACATCACTGATGCGAATTTTGAATAAAGATTTGAATTTACACGCTTACAAGGTTCAATTGACTCAAGAGCTGAAGCCTACTGACCATTTCAAGCGTGTTCAATACGCCGAATGGCTGGTCGAACAGACAGAAGTGAATGGTGACTTTACAAAGAAAATCATCTTCAGCGACGAGGCACACTTTCACCTCAGTGGATTCGTTAACAAGCAGAATTGCCGCATTTGGGCAAATGAGAATCCACGAGTGATTGTTGAAAAGCCGATGCATCCACAAAGAGTGACTTTTTGGTGCGGTTTATGGGCTGGCGTCGTCATCAGGCCGTACTTCTTCGAAAATGAGGTCGGCCAAGCAGTTACCATGAATGGTGTTTCCTATCGCGAGAAAATAACGGACTTCTTCTGACCAAAAATTGAGGATATGGACCTGGACGATATGTGCTTCCAACAGGATGGTGCCACTTGCCACAAAGCCAACGAAACAATGGTTTTTTTGAGCGAGAAATTAAATGGCCGTGTTATCTCACGTCCTGCCGATGTTAATTGGCCGCCACGATCATGTGATTTGACAGCGTTGGACTTCTTTCTTTGGCGATATTTAAAAGAAAAAGTGTACATCAATAAGCGAAGAACAACTCAAGAGCTAAAGGATGTGATAATTCGGCACATTAACAACATTGAACCTCAATTATGTCTCAGAGTCATCGACAATATGGACCATATTTTGTTTCACACATAATTGTCATAGATCCTTCTATCACAATAAACTTTTGAAAACTTTTTGTTTTATTTACAATTAACATCGTGCGTTAATTATGGACCACCCTTTACAATTTGGGTGTATTAATGTTGTGCAAAAGACTACTTGGCTCGCCGACTTTGAGTAACAATTTGTGCGGCGGCACACCAATAAGATCGATTTGATAATTTACCACTTCGTCCGCATGTTTACCCCACTGTCAATCGATTTATATGTAACAGAATCACCTGCAATTTGTTTTTGAATTGCGCGGTTTATTACATTGACGTCGGTGTTTTTTGCTGCCAACAGAGCACGTTTGCAGTAGATTCTTCGAAAATGTTGCTGCCGATGCATCGTGCTGCAAAAGTACCAACATTTTGGTCTTTAATTTGAATTTTTGCACATGTCTCCAAAGATGCGGTACTTTGAGGTCTTCAGCTGATGTTGATTTAGGTGCTACTAGAAGAGTCAGAAGTCGTCAGATAATAAAATGAGAGCAGCACCGAACGGTTGTGCATTGATCAAGCGCTTCAAGCGATTTCTTATGAGCCCTGGTGCATTCGCCCAAACAATGAGCTGTGCAAAATTTGCAGAATTTTAGCCACACCCGATCCCCTTGAAATTTTACATATTGGAGTTTCAGGGAAATGCATATTCAATGGAAATTTGAACTGTAGGTCCACCATCTAATAATGTAGCAGCAATGCCTAATGAAGCAAGAGCCAAAGCGATTCCATTTTGAGATCGAATGTGAGCAAACTAACGAGGAACGTTTTTCTAGTGCTGCCATGCATATCAAAGAAGAACAGATCACTTCTGCCGTTTGACACAGCGTTTGTAATTGTGTCATAGGCCAATTTTTGTTCCGCAAGCAAAAGTTATTTGTTTCCTGCAATAAATGGATGTTCTCTTACTAAATCTATATCATTAAGGTCAAGTGTAGACCGTTGTGGCACAATCATGCCAATTTGGATGGCTAAGAGTATGTCTTCGATTTCGAGTAGAGCTTGATTGAAAATATTGTCCGAAAGCTCAATGTCATTGTCATTGCTAACGGTACGGACACGGTGCAAAATGTCCTCGCTTAAATCTTCTCTGAATTTTTCCCACTAATCAAATCTTATGGATTCAATGGCGAGCTTATGGTAAAAATGTTCGAATTTGTCACCGATGACAATTGGCACATGCAGCCGTCAATGTTGTTTCCCAGTGTTGGCCATTTTCGAGCAGATGAAGCCTTTGGCCAGCTTCTCTGTACGTTTGGTATTCTATGCCATCAACAGTTCTCAAATTTGCAAATGTAGTAGGACCTTTGACACACTAGTAATACTCAGCATTATTTGTATGTACTATGTAAATACGGCCCAATGTATCAGACGAATACCGATTTTGAACACGCATGCCTTGCTTACGTCGTAGGAAGTTCTTGGATGTAGCATTCCATGTGTTGTACTTTGGAATTTCTACGTATAATAATATCTTGACAAATTCATCTTCTTCACAAAACATGCTGCAAGTGTTGTGTGCGCTGGTGCAGTAGCAGCATTTCGTGCAGCGTCTGCCCTGAAATATACTCTTTGTCCATTTTTAAGGCGAGGTGAATTGGGAAACTCAAAATACGCCAAACAGCTTCGTTGCTGCTGATACATACTCGTATATTGACCTGATTGAAGTTGACACACTTCATCGTTGCGCCCATCATGTCTATCAGGACTGACCACTGGCCATATCGCTGCCTTTGTTGACGTAGTTGCATACTTATATGTATATACTTTGGAGGCAGATTTTTTGCAAATGCGCCTGTATTCATTGCAAAAAAAGTATACTAATCAATCTCACTCACATGTACGAGTATTACGATGCAAAATAAATTTTCTTCGAGAACAATACTTGGTCACTATTTTAGTTACCGCAAACGCTTGTCCACAGAACCCGAGAGCAGTCAATGAATGAAGAGAATGTCAGCTACGTCTCTAGGTTTTTGGAGGGTATTCAGATTAAGAAGTTTGAGGCTAGCCTTCAGGATAGTCCTCGAAGGGAAAATCGAAGGAAACGACATTTCATGTTCTCGATTCGGGATATTTGAATTCGCTGAAACAGTGACCACACTTATCTGGCATATTCGAGAAGGGGCCAGACAAGGGTAATGTAAAGTGACCTTGTCTCATAGGTGTTGCAAATTTCTTTTCACCACCGTTTGATAAAACCAAGTGACGAGGATTATCTCATCAACATGTTAATGGAAGTTTAACTCTCTATCGTATAATATTCCAAGGCCGCGAAGGGATTGAACTTGGGTTATAGGTTGGCCACGCAGAAAAAAAAAGGTCGAGGAGAAATTGATTGGACTTGCATAACAATGTCATAGATTGGCATTTGGAGACATTAAGCTTTAAGCAATTGTTTAGATACTAAGTGGAATCTTGGGGTGAAGAAATAGTTTGGATAGGGGGCAGTGTTTAATAATCCTCACAAGATCATTTATATTTAAAATTAAAAAGAGGGGACCTAGATGGGTGCCTTGTGGGACACCAGAAGTTGCTAAAAACGGAGTTGGGTTCGTTGACCTAAAACGAACGCTAAAATAACTGATCTCCAGGTAGGAAAATATCCATTTTAACATTATGGGGTTAAAACCGAGGGAAGACAGTTTGAAAAGGGTCAATTGATATGATATTTCTTCGAAGGCCTTAGTAAAATCTACAGCAATAACATCGATTTCTTAGTCATTTCCTAGGGCTGAAAGCGCAAAGGATACTAATTCAACTAAGCCAGTATTAGCTGATCTACCTTTCTGAAGTCCATGTTGACTGAGTGATATAAGTGGCATGCACTGAAAGCTTAGAACTTCATATAAAATACTTTAGAGCACTTTAGGTATGTGAGAAAGTTACTTCATTCTTTGATCCCTTCTTGTGGACCAGAGTTACGAAAGAGGTCTTCCAAACTTGGGGGAATTCTCCTTGTATGAGGGACAGATGAAATAGGGAAGAAAGTGGGTGCGAAAGAATGGAGGCACACTTTTTGAGAAGTATTGCGTCTAGCCTGGGTAAAAATTCATCATTGAAATTTTGTTACTTTGTAACTTTTCTTCAATAAGGGTAGAATCAGAATTTTGAGAAAGAGATTGGAAAAGGGAGAAATTGAGATGGTAAGTACTTGAAATATATGGGGCCAGGTACGAAGAAGTTGGTTGCAAATGATTGTTTAAGGCGTTAGATCACTCTAGGATTTTCAAAAAAAAATTTTTTTTTGTTGCTTTCAATGGCCCTTTAGGACCTCAAAAATGATATGTCAAAAGTTTATGGCAGGGAAATGTTTCGTTTCTGTTTTTCAAAGTATAGTATAAGGCCGCCAGATAGGCAGCGAACCTCTTTAAAAAGGCGTTTATCTCAAAAACTGCATTTTGCAAGTTGGCCGCACCCATAACTTGAACAATTTACAACCAATTCACTTCAAATTGTAACTAGGCCTTTAAAAATATATTGTCTAAATAAGTACGTAAGAGTTTTTTTTTATATATCATATTTCATTTGTTATTAATAATTTTCTGGTGGTTTTTCTACGAACTTTGCTTGATTTTGGAGGTACGCCATTCGGCCAAAAATCAATATATCAAAATAAATCCTACGTAATGCTCTAGCTGTTGTTAAGTACAATAAAAGAAAATTTAGTGACTCATCATAATTCAAAATTTGCAGGAGCTCTTGGTACGTCCGTAGACCCTTCCAAAAAAGAAAGGTCATCTGAGAAACGCTGCACAGCCGCCATTTTTAAATAAATTATTCAATAAAAAGTTATGCCTTACAGTCATGTCACATATGTGCAATAAACTTCTACCTTTGTAAACTAGATTTATTTTATATTTTTCCGGAAAAAAAATCACATAAAAGCCTATTTGTACGGCCTTTAAAGTGGCCAAACCCCTTATTAGTAGAGTTATTGGTCCATATTTCTTCAAAAATGAAGCCGGCCAAAACGGTACAGTAAATGTAGCTCAGATCTATGGTTATCGACTTTTTCATTCCCCAACAACATGCCACATAGCGTACGCCACAATCAATTTATTCGATGAGCGTGCATATTTAAGCGTAATGGATCACCGGTAAACTAGGGACGACGGACGACTTGAAAGCCGACAAATTCGGTCCTAATCCTTCCAGTTGTAATTTATGATGCTGACAGTTGGACGATGAGCAGAAAAGCAGAGTTGATATTGAAGTATTCCGAACCAAATGTGTTGTACATGTCCCATGAGTAAGGATATCAAAATATTTAAGCTGTACCGAGGCAGAAATGTTTTTCCAAATCTAAAGATGTCAAAACACCTTTGGCCATATCGGAAAAATGGAAGGAAAAACTCCAGATAATGCCCATTGAACTCCGAAATATAAAGAAAAATTTAATCTCCATTTTGAAAATATAGCGAGCGGGGATACTTTTTCCGGAACTAAAGCACTCTTCGTGTCTGAATGCTCTTGTTCGGAAAATAAAAACTATTTCGAATGCTAAGAGAATGTTGGATTGGTACCAGTTCCCATGCAGAGTCTCGCCTTAGTATTGTATTTACGCAACGTTAAACCCAACACTGCTTAATTACGATCATCTAGTACCGATGCAATCGCAAATATATAGAGGTTTGTTCTTTTACTGAACAATATACTGACCAACATCGTAATTTCAAAGTGGAAATCTTTTCTAATGACTGACGGAAAACATCAAAAGACGAATAAATGGTTTGGGTTTTCAACTATGTAGTTCAGAGGATAGAACGGTAGGAAGCTAGACTCTGTGGTACATCTGACTAAAAATGTCAAGAGATAGCCTAGAGAGGAACATGCACCAAGGACGCTGTGAAGATATTGTCAAATCAAAGCACTTATTATATTTAGAATATTTTTATAATTTTCTTGATTTCTATACACTCTTTCCACTCTCCTGCCTCTTCATACTACCCTATAAGCTGTACGTATACATAGGCTATGACTAACGCATCGTAGGACGTGGTAGAATAATAGAGAAAAACGCTGCATGGCAATTAAAAGTCATTCATCTTACAAATCACATCAACTATTGAAGGAAGAAGGGAGAATTAGTAGATTGTTTTTCTTTTTTTCTCAGAGAACTGAGAAATGAGAAGGGGCGACACCCGGAGCTCCAGGAAGACTAGGGAAAAATACAACAAAGTTGAAAACACGAATGCAACCTCATAAAAAACAACTGTAGAAATAACAGGAGCCATAACAACAGCGGCAGCGGAGTTATCAGCAGCAGAAAAAACACTAAAGGAAACAGCAGTAGCAGCAACTACAATACAACAATATAAGACCATCAAGCAAAGGATGGCGAGCAATTAACACCTATAAAATTGAACTCAAGAACACCATTGAGCTATGGTAGTCGGCGATAGGTAATAACTTTCTTGTTAAACGATTAAGTAAACTTAATGGATAGACATGCGATCCAGTGCAATACGGTGGAGCGCTTTTATAAAATAAAATATTTATTCAAGGACTCTACGATAGAGTGATACTGTTCAAGAAGATGTAGTACGATGAGGTTAGTTTTGAGGGAGTTGAGCCATTCATTAAAGGCTAATGTCAAAAGAAAGAATCGGGTATCACCGCACTCCTTACAAATACTGCTTCAGAAGTATGTACATATACGGGTACGTACGTGAGTAAAGTAGATTCCTACTAGATAATGATTATCCGATGCTTATTGCTTAACGACGCCCCCCAAACCAAACAAAAAAGTACAAAAACGAAGACATGAATCTAGGAAATATTTCGGGACAATATGGCTAACAATTTGTTGTCCTCAATAAAGTGGAAAACATTCCAGACACCCATGCCTGTAAGACTTTTTTATTTGTTTAGGATCGTGACTGTCTTAATCTCAGTATATAAACGTCAAGGACAGGTCTAGATAGATAATCCTTAACAGAGTTTGCAAGCGATTGACATAGCCATTCACTAAACCCAATACACATAAATATGTAACCTTAGTACGAGTATTAGTTATGGAAGACATCTTTCAGAATGAGTATTCTGAATCCATTCGATTCCCCCACACTTAGCTAGACATTGAAGGTCAAGTAAGCAAATCCATAGAATCTAAACAGGTCATTGTTATAATACGCACTGGAGATTTGATGCAGCATTATGGAACGGCACTAGCACTACTGCTGCTGAAAAAATACAAAATCAACTTTCTCCGTGACCAGGAATAATTTCGGCGTGAACCTGAGCCAGGACAGCTCCGAAACTAATTTAGAATGCGACACTGGTGTCTTCCTGGAGGATGACGACGTATGAATTCTCCTCATTAGGGAAACTTGCGTCTGTCTTCCAAGCGGATGGTAATGAACTATGCTCTGTTGTGAAAACTTGGTGGAGGAGCGATACATTTGAAACTGCAGCTACAGCTATGCTGCGCTTATACTCTTGCTGAACCCTCTTACGACTTCCAAGTTAGTTCGAGTGTGCAAGACTTCACTGAACGCAGTGGGAAGGATGAATTCTAACTCATAGGTCACAATGGAATCACGAGAAGCGAACCTACGTTAGGTCTACCTGCAAACTCAGTTATGGCTTCCATTAGCAGTTGGGCCTCATATGAGCATAAGTGCAAGTTGCCGGCAAAAAAAAACAAACGCTTCCCGACAACTCCAAGAGGTCAGCGGCTTCCTTTATTTCGTTTAGGACAAACCGCGGGAAGACTGTGGACTGCTACTAGCATCATGGCAGGGCACTGCGGTTTTGCTTAACACTTAAGTATAGTGGGCAATGGGCATAAGTGATACATTATCCTGCGATGCCTATTGTGAGAGTAATGACGATGTCGTTGAGCACTACCTCTTTGAATGTGCGGCCTTCGCTCTCACCAGTCTACAGGTACGTATTCGGCACTGACATGGCGGTTGCTGGTTCTGTAGGCACTTTATCACTGAAACGCTTACTCATCTTTTTTTGAAAGACTGACAAATTTAAGTAAAAGCTACATACAAAGAGTACAAAGAACTTGTTCTTTGTGTGAGCGATCCATGCCGACAGAAAAAAAGGTGCCTTCTCGACTGACTGAGAGTCCGGCCGGCCTTTAAATCGGTTTAGCTTTAATAACCTAGAAAATTGTCCTACTAAGCGGACAACCAATCTCACAAATGCGGTGGCTATGAGGCAGGGTGTTGGCCAATTAACCAACACAAAGTTAGAATTTATCCGATTACACCCCTGCAAAATTCAAAATTTAATATTTTTTTGCAACTAATGCCTAGCAAAGAAGTATCACAATCCTATCGAAACACAACGGTCACACAATAAGACGATTTTTCTTTATCATTTGATGACGTTTGGTCCAACCAGTTCTGTCGAAATTCTGAATTTCATAGCATGCAATCGAAAGCGCCTTCTTTCCTAATCTAACAATTGTTCCAATAAGCACGCAAAACACCAGAATCGTAAAAAATTTCCCCAACCATTTGTAAAAAATTCAGATTATAACAAAACTACAACCGGTTCGGAATATTGATAAAGTAGCCCCGAACCTAAGTTATTCAAATATGAATCAAGGACCTCGCACGTAACATTACGTCCAATATACCCAAAAATTTTTAAAGGAACCATCATCAACAATCCAAAATAAAACAACACCCTTAGTACCTACTCGTATGCTTATCCCCTAAGTTCGATCGAAGTAAATATATCTACGTGACTTCATCCCTCGTCTTCCAATCAGCTTTAGCCCTTGCCATTCTGAGTCAATATAACGACCTTCGCAAGCAAATAAATTTCAATTCTTCTTCTGCGGCACCCCTTGGTATATTCGAATACTTGTACTCGTATGTATTGCATGTATTGTATTTTCCAAGCTACTACTATTCGTATTGTCCCCAATGATCCCATATCGATTTTATGTTCTCCACATGTCAATTGAGTACTTAGTTACGGATTAATAGGTTGTTTCAATATTCCAGGAACGCAACCCTGAAAACAAATCATTCTAAAGCGAATACCGTTATCCCTAACACAAGGTAGACTTTGGCAAAAAAAAAAAAAAAAAAAAACCAACAACACAACACACAGCTTAACCTCATTACGAGGACACGAATGACTTATATCGCCTGAGAAGCATCTACACGTCAACTGCCTATTTGTACCAATTGAAAATGAGATACTATGCATTCGACGAACCTCCTCCTAATCGATGTCACGTACAAGGAACATTTCATCCCCTTGTGTCCCCATCTGTTTCATGTGTTAGAAGGGATATGAGGATGAGAAGCCATTTGACGTACATCCTCTATCGTACCTGAGAATTATATTGATTCGCGCGGCTTAGTGGTACGACGTGAACCTTGTCGTCGACAAAACTCCACAGTGTCCCTTGTCTTCCTCCCATCGCCACCAATGGTGAAATGGACGAAGAAAAATGAATGAAGCGCAATCGGATGAGAGGATCTAGATCTGAATCTAGGACACCAGGCACTTGCAACCAGAAATAGAAAAAAAAAAAAAAAACCCCCCGTTGGAAAAAGATAAATTGTTGCACATTTTCTTATCTATTTTACTAGCGCTACTAGTTAGGTACGAGTACTACTGGTGTTGGCTACCCAGCTCAATCCAAGCCCTTCAGCCCCAGTTCCAGCTCCAACTGGATTTACAACTGCAGCAGCATTGGATTTTTACAGGGAATTCTCATTTGATTGGCTGTTTATGGAGGATGAGACGATAAAGACATTTGAAATTCTACTTACGATAATCGGAAGCAATGAATGGTGCTTGCAATGGATTTCTCATAAGCCGGACGTAGAATAATCGTTTGCGGAACCACAATTCAAGTTTTTAGTTGGCTGTTGCCATATGTCATATGCAATTTGAGAGATTTGAGAAATGATGGCTTCCAAGAAAGTTGTCATCGCGAAGTTAGACAGAACAGACTCTTAGGTTTGACTTGTTTGGGAAAAGTTTCTTCGTGGTCCTGTTCATTTTTTAATTTCTATGTTTGGGTGGCCAATGTATCTTAACATGACCAATACTGCATACTCGCATTAGCTCAATAGTCCATAATTTCTTTTAATTTGATAGCCTTACTATGGAACACCACATTGTTGCGTGACCACAGGTTATGTTGTCCTTGCTGGATATGTTTTCACTCTACTTGACTGGATGCAAATGTTCTGAACTGAAAAGCCTCATTGTCCTTCGAAATTAGTCATCCGATAGAAACTGATTCCCTTTATCAAATTCAAAGAAGAAATTAATTGAATCTGCAGTACTTTTTGTGAGTTTTCAATATAGAAGGCCTTCATGTCCTTAATGTCAAAAATCCAACAAAAGCAAGATGAGTCTTTAAACTTAGCACTAACGACGGCCAGACTAGTCGTTAAATGGTAAAACTGTATGGAGGTGACACTTCAGGATTACAATCCATCGGGTACGTACAGCGGCAGTTCACCCGTATTATTTTAGACCGCAGCTTGGGCACGGATTCTTAGTATGTCCCAACCAACTTCTGTTTACTTCTGAGAGTACTGTTTTTGACTGGTTATCCTGGAACACGAAATAGACCAGGCTCCAGATTCCCATTCTAAGGAGCAGTTGAAAAGAAGAAGAAGACATAAGACAAACACCCTTAACAGGAAGACGTCAAGTGCTGCCGAAAGCACATGTCCTAAAAGCCGCAAGAATCCAACGGCTATAGAGAAGAGAACAACAGATCAGCGGAAGTGACAGCCACTGAAACCGACAAAGTTCTCGGAACTAAAACGGCATCTTTTTCTTCCATCACGAATAGAGCCAAGAAGAAGAAAGTTTCTGGTACCACTTCTGCTGATAGATTTTTTGGTACATGATGGCCGGATGAAACCGGCGCCGCTTCCATTGGAAGGAAATAAGACTAAACTAAACCCATTGACAAAATGGAAACCAGCGGAGGTGGTTGTGGTCAGTCATTCACAATATCCGTGAACGGAAATCGGTTGATGGGATCAAATCCACCCTGAGAAACAGCCCTAGGGAAGACTTTCTTCTTGCACAAGGTCTGGCGAAATCCTGTGCAACCATGGACAAAATTTGGCTGCTGCGAGGAATCTACTTCCAATAAAAATTTGAAATGCCAACGGCGATGTGACTAGCTTACTTAAAGGAACGCCGCTATCATCTCTCTGGCATTTCTAATTGGGAAGGCTGGCAATAACACTAATTTGAACAACGCATAATGCAAACAGTGCATGGAGCTTTCCAAAGAAGAAAATGCTTAAAAGCGGAGTGTAAAGCGAAATCCTTAAAGTGAAGTTCTTTACGTATAAAGTCTATGCGAACTAAGATGTTTAAGGACTTCATGAACACCAAAGCGAATGTCTCATAATCCTGTCTGTTCCACGGCTCCTCGGGGAAACAGAGGATGTGTTGATGCGCTTCCTTATCCATCACTCTCGACACTGAAAAGTGGAAAATCGATTCCTATAGGGAGATAAGGAATCGGGAAAGCAAGATCGACGCTCTTCTCCTTGTTTAAGCCTACAATCTAAGCCAATAAATCTACTTATGACCGGCGTCCCTATCTGAGCCGGCCATAGTTAATTTCCACGTACGACCATCTCAGTACTACAATATATTTATACAGAGCAAGCTTCAACATTCAAAGTCTTTTACTGCATCCATTTGTAGGAAATTGTCCGCGTTGAACACAGAATGCCACATTACGAGTATACAGAAACCATTAGGACGGAGTAATCGTATCTGTGGTTTGGGCTGTTTCAGGGGTTCATTTGAATTTTGGTGGAGGCGATAGCACTCATTTATTGGGCTTAATACAAACTATAACTTAAAATTAAACTTAAACTTAACACCAAAGTTGGTTGGAAGGGACGCGCATTCAACGTGACCTGAAAGGAGTCGATGAATAAAGAGAAAGTCGGCTGCATCTCTGCGTTCCTCAAGGGTGTTCAAGTTAATAAGGTTGCGGCGGTTTTGATAGGGGGCAGAATAAAAGGATCGTCCCAGGGCATTTTGAAAAATGTTGTATAGTTGGCATAAAGGGAGACAGATGAGTGTTTGATGATCCTATCGAAATCAGTTATGGTTAATATAAAAAGAAGAGGTCCTAGATAGCAGCCTTGTGGAACACCAGAGGTGAGAGTGATGCATGGCTAGCCATTGGTAAAAAGAAAACTTTTGTTTTTGTTGCTGTAAATACTCGTTAAACTGCGAAGCGAACGGAAAATGAACACACTGATTCAGAAAAGCTATCAATTTACTGCTGGTCTTCTACTATTGCTTGACCTCATTGGCAATAATGTTGGCTCTCAAACGAGGCTTCCATGTTTGACCATAGATGTATGGAATTCTGAATCGGATGCAAGTTCTCGGCCTTGCTTAAAAGGAGGAATTCGTGGACACTCAACTGGACTCCCACGGCAATGAAATGTTTTGACGTGTCCAGCTAGGAAAACTTCTGCAGATCTACCATTCAATGCAGATTTTGGGTGCCTATACACGTAAACTTATAAACAAGTCACTTAAGACAATTTTGGGGGAAGGCTTGAACTTTAACAGATCGAAGCAAAGAGAGTATAATTTGAAGCTAATTTGGGTTTTGAAGAATCAGCCAGGGTAGAAACACTCAGAAGATTTGATGGCTCAGGTACTGTGTCGTAAGCAAAGACTTCCTGTTTCATGCTAGAAGCTCACTTCCCTTGTAACCTGATTCTGTCGGTGACAGGACCGAATCTGCAAGTGTAAAGTTAATATAAAAACTAAATGTTAAATTAACATAAACATTAACATCTTTTATGTCGGTATGTGAATATTGAATAACTTTAAAAAAAAGCGATTTCCATATATGAGGCACTTTTATTTAACTTTGTCCTTTGCAATTTAGTTGGACTAGTTTTGGAATGCAATATCAATCAAGTGGCCGCCTTTATTGACCAAAGCAAAATGTGCCCCTTTTGCTGCGTTTTACATCAATTTTTCGAGCACCACGGGAGTTATAGCGATGATTTCGGCACGAATATTTGCCTTGTACTCCTAAATGGTCTGGGGATTGCTAGCGTATACTTTGCTTGTCAAATAACCCAACAAAAAGAAGTCCGGAGCGGTCAAATCTGCAAATCTGGAGATCTGAGTGGCCAGTAAATGCCGTAATTTTTTGACAGCACACATACAAGGGAGAGTATGGCACACCGTCTTGTTGAAACCATTAACCGTCACACATTTATGGGCAGACATAATGAGCCAACATCCGCCGATATCGATACCCATCGACTGTTTCGCCTTATCTGAAGAAAAATGATCCAATGATGGTTTTGGCGCAAACGCTGGCCCAAACAGTCCCTTTTTGGCCATGCAATCGCGTATCATGGATCTCGTGTGGATTCTCCGTTCCGTAAATGCGGCAATTTTGCTTGTTAACAGCGCCAGAGAGTATGAAATAGGCCTCGTCAGTCATAAAAATTTTCGCCCAAAAATCAGGTTCTGTGTCAACCATTGGAGTGACTATTGAAATGCGACCAAGAGGAGTGGACTGTCTATCGGCAATATTCTTTGAATCAATTGCATGAAAATGCAAGCCATCCTTCAAAATGCGCCGCAAGGTGGTTCCACTGACACCAAAATGCTGAGCGCAGTGATGATGCGACACACGTGGGTTTCCGCAACACTCTCTCTTTCTGCTTCAACCAGTTCACTGCCTTAGATTTTGATGAACGCCATGTCAACGATCTCCCACTGTCCCGTACTCAACAAAATTTGACACCAAACGACGAATAGTGTTGTCAGACGGTGCTTGTTGGCAACAAGTCTTCAACAAAAAAAAAAACACAAGATTTACACTACATCATCAAAGAAAGCGAAAAAAGTTGTTCCAAAAGTTCGACGTAGCCATCATCCCACTTTCATAATGGGAAGTAACTCACCAAGGTGTCAAATCCTTCCATTTCTGCGAAGAAGGTGTGAAGACAGGTGCAAAGGTTTACCTAGAAGATATGCTGGAGGGTGTTGGGAAAGATTTAACCAATACTCTTTTCAATGGAGAAAGATGGATATTTCAACAAGACTCTGCTCCGGCGCACAAAGTAAACACCGTACAAGAGTTGCGCCAATTCTTAGTTTTATGAGAGCCGTCGGGAAGTCTAAAATTGAATCCACTGGATTGTTTCTAGTTAGAACGTGGCCTGCAAGACTCCTCACAGAATTTGGAAACAACCAAGAAACAGTCAGTGATTACTTACCGATTTACTCGTACCTCCGTTTCCATAAATTCCACAAAGTCTCACCACTAAATGATATCTTCATTCGAATAGAAATCGCATGATGCGCTGGTACACTGGCCCCACTCCGTTTTTCTTTTGAAGAAAATGACAATGCCAACAAAACTAGTCAAACCCTACGCAAACAAGTTTTAAAGCGCTTCAAATACAATTAAAAAGTAGCAATTGGGAACAAAGGATGTAGCGGGTACAAAGAAAATAAAACGATAAAGACAAAGAGTCGCCATAATGGTCAGGGACCAATAACATCATAAAATAATATGCCGAACAGAAAAGCAAAAAACAACCGAACCGATGTCTGTTTGCATAGGCTCCGACAAATGATAAGAGAAAGTGTAGGCAATGAATCATAAAAAAAGGATACTTGTCGGCCTGTCATGTACCACAGTGTAAAGGATCAACTTACCAATTTATTTTTGTTTATAAAAATTGGCTGAGGAACATAATTCGCGGAAGGTCGGTGTCTTCGGTTGTGGTGATGAATGAGGCCACCAAATTCGTTGTTGCATCCTTTAGGGGAAGAAAATATTCACTGCCAGCGTGGGTTTGGCATACAAATGTTTTCTATTTCGCAGAATTCGAAAAAAAAACCAACTCTTTATTTTCTAAATTATTTTTATTGTTTTCTAACTTGGTGACCACTTACTCACTAACTTGAATGACCATACGTCACAAACTCATCTAATTGACGGTCAACGCGTGTAGTTGGAGAAAATACCGATGGGAACCGTTTTTAGTTTGCGTCGGCAAATATACTTTGGCGCGACCAGTAAATTTGTCGTGCACTTATCCGAGGTCTGGGATATGTAACCTACATACCGGATCCATAGAAAGCAATAAAAATAGTCTTGATACCGAAAAGCGGAAAAAAATTATTATACGCTCGCCAAAAGCTTTGGATCAAGCTGAATTTCATCAAATGAAAAAGCATAGAGAAAATTGTAGAGCTTCATGTGCGCAAAATTTCTTTGCGAAAGCATCCTCTGTCTAAGGTGCAACGTGCCTATCAACACGGGAAATGCTTCAAGATCTGCTAAAGAGAAAACTGAAGGCGCACTCGACAAGACATTTTCATCGACGTTGAAGGTGATTTCGACGTGATTCGATAGGAGTTGACTGCGGCCAATATTTGGTGGCTGGTGTAAGCAATGGATGACTACAGTCAATCGACTCACTGCTTAACGCTCTCAATGGTTCTAATGTCTACGCTTAGGCATAAGCCAATAATTCAGCTCTACCTGTGTTTGGATCATATCTAGCAACTGTCCGTATAAAAGTGCAGGTAGCGAGCGACCTTCAGAAATGGGCCTTCAGTCCATCCGCTTGAAACTGAGATTACTTCCCTTCCGATAAAGAAGAAGCTGAATGCTCTGACTTGAAGGCATCTGCATCCAATTCGCCAAGGAAGCTAAGTGTTTGTGTAACATCTCTCGTTGAAAACCTTCAGGGCAATGACAGCTCTTTGGCAATGTAAAGAAGGCTTAGACTTCACATAAGTCCTGGCTATGATAACACCAATTATATCCTAACAGTCTGTTGTCTGGTGAAACGAGCTTCCACGAAGTTATGTCACTGCTGCTTTAACCAAACTTTAAGGAATGATAGGTTTTGGCAGCATGGGGTTTTCCCTAGAGCGGTTGGCTCGACTTTAGACATGCCTGTCATGCTAAAAGGCACTTTTTGTTTAGCGCATAAGTACAGTAGGCATATGTGACATGCCATCCTGCTACGCTTCCTGTAAGGGTGATACTGGCTCTGTAAGTGTTCGTCCTACGCTGACGTCAGGCTGAAGGTTCTCGACTCTGATGTGGTGAGTGCTGGAATTATAGGGATTTTGTCACAGATTGAACGAAATATGAAGGCATGCCACAGGGAGAAATATTTTAGAGACTGCTTTAGAGAAACCTGTTCAACGATCAAACCTGTCTTCATTTACAAAGGGCTATGACGTTCTGACTTATACGACACAGAAATTGGGACTAGTCGATGACGCATTTCACCCTTAAAAGGCATAATGAAATCCAGCTAAAGTCATACATCAAAGTGGGCTCATAAAGAAGCCCTGAGATAATCAGAACAATTACGGAGTTTATGTTGCAAGATCCAGAGCGTAAGCGAACTTTTTTGATATCGCTAGTTCAATCCAAATGATCCTGCGTATTTCTAGTTGTTCACAACCAAAAAAAGGCATCTACTCTAGAAGTTTTCGCAGCTATTCAACGATCGTCCTTTGACTGCATTCTTCGGAGGGAATATTCAAATCAAAGCGCCCTGGGAAGACTTCTCGCAACACAGCCACCGATGGCCTTGAAGTATGAGCGGTTGTTTCATCCTGTTGAAACCATATGTATGTTCCTGAGTCCATTTCATCAAGTCGTGGCAGAGAAAACTCATCGAGGATGTTCAGATAACAGTCTAAATTCGCTGTGATAATCTGCTCATTTCTTATTTTCTGCACAGAACTGGTTTCCTTGAACGTTGTGACCCAGAGAAGAATTGATTTCCGATCCAGCACAGAACCCAATGGTGCAATATTGAAGCGATTTTAGAAGGCCTTTAAGGCAAGCATATGCTGCTCGTTACTCCAACGCATGATGTCAAAACTTTAGGATCCTCTCCCTCCTCGGACTCCTATTAGCGTCAGAACGCTCATTTCAAATAAGGATGTTATCTTGCCGCACCTTGTACTGTCTCCTATTCATACTTTACTGGGGTTTAAGTTCAGATGTATCCACTTCTAAGGCTACTCCAATTTCAACTGGGTATCTGCTAATAGCTATGTGCTGTTGTGGCTCATACTTTTGGTCGCGAAAACATTTCTTTACAGACCTAAAGTAGTCGTCCATACGTATGTGCTCAGGCCTTGGTTAGCATAATGAAGCACGAATGCGTTCCTCAGCAACCACATTACGATGATTACATTCCTTCCCGACATTGAAATGTGTGAAGACACTGCAGAAATCGATAATCTGCTTCCAATTGTCGATTGGGTCCCAGGGGCCATATAAACCTTTTGTACAAAAATATTCAATTACAATTACGCTGGTGGCATTCTGTCGGTATATAACACTGTATGATGGTTATCTTTCTTTCTTTAGCCCTATTTATAGTTACATATCCCAGTCTCTTTTTTCTTTCAAATTTTAGGAGTCTAGTGCTCTGATGATCTTGTTCTGAGTCAAGGATGCCCTTAGCACTCTGAGTTCGTCTGTTGGCTCGCAGTTGGACCTTTCAATTTCTCATCAAAAAGGCAATGCCGTGATGCCTACCTGAGCGGTGGTTACATTTATTGCCTCATCCCGAACCAACGAATTATCACTTCGTCTTAACAGCAGTTCATTTCCAATAATTTTCAACTTTTTCCACGAAACACTGATTTTCACTCTCTGAAAAGCAATAACCAGAATGGTTCTTATGTAAATCGTTTCACAGAAAAGCTTCATACAATGGGTATCTGCCAGAATTAGCAATAATTAACATGAATAAATTTCCTGAAATGGGTGAGCATTCTCCCAGAGAATACGAGTACCTATTTCCCAATTGTAACAGCACTAATTGGAGAGACAATCCTTTTGGCTATGCTCCTGCCTAATAATTTAGAAAATACACCAAGAGGTACAGATTTGAGGGGGGACTATGGAAAGTTCAGCCAACACCAACTGTTGTTCATTTGAAATTCCGTGTTCGAAGGATTCCTAAATTATTCTGCCCCCAATCTTCATGCCATGTTGTCCTTTCCTAATATTTTTTTTTTTTTTTTTCTCTCTGTTTTAGTCAGAAAATACGCGTACTGTGCTTTGTTGGCTGTCTGGGAATCTTTTTTTTTTCGTTCATGAGAGTGGAAATTCTGAGATTTAGAAATTCAGAAATTTTGTACGCGATAACATCCGTCTTTGCTCCGAAAAGGAAGTATTATTTAATTAGACGGAGATTTTCGGGGAGGTGGTGGTAAATTTATGAAAATTACCAGATAAGTGGATTATGATAGTCCTGATTGTCTCTGATGAGTTTGAAGATGGTTATGGCAGTGAGAATTGAAATCCGCCCGATGTGGTATTCCTAATTGAAGAAAGAATGTGATTGTTGATGATGTTGGCATTTAAGTAATTCCAATTTTATGAACAGTTATTGGTGTTGGAAATCTGTTAATTGACATACATTTATTTAAGAATTTAAAGTGTCCTTGGGTGGGAGATGAAACCAGAACACCAGCCACGATGTGCCATTTAAAATTGTCTCAATAACTGTCGCTTTTAATCGGTTACATTGACACAGTTTTATTGCAGGTGTTCATTCTGGCAACCTTTACAGCATGTGATGCATGAAAATTTAACGAACATAACCGTGAGACATGAAACACCAGGGGGTAATGGTAGTAAACAAATTTTTATCACTCCCTTAGGGATAATCTTTTTCATTTTTTCATGGCTTACGAAGTAAAATTAAATTGCAGTTTGCATAACCGGATTTTTTTCTTGGATTAGGAATCGCATGGGAAAAGATGAAGAGGACATGAAAGTTACTTTGTTTCATTTGGGACCTTTGAGACAAGATTCTCCATTACACCGATTCGTTGTTTAGAAAGGAGATTGTGTGGTAGTTTCTTCTTAAAAATGTCGCTTTGATTCTACCCTGCAGGAATGAAATAAATCAGCACAATCTCTTTTTCTTAGCATACTACCAACTCAAGCCTTTCTGGTTAATTTTTCATATCCAATCTGGTAGGTTTGGCTTTCTGAGGTTTCTTCTTCCCTGTCGTTTGAAACCTAGGGCCTAGGATTCGATGATCTTTTGGCTAGAGCACCTTTGTCCTGTCCACTCTCTTCATGTGGGCCAGCCACAATAGTCGTTATTTGTTAACTTTTTGTACAGAATCGAGTTTGCATATTCTTCTCCAACATTGGACCAAATACAAATTGAAGGAGTATTTTGCTACCGAAAGAGTTCGGGATCATGTTTGTTTGTATGCTTATATACAGCACTCGGTTTCATACAGCAGATCTAAATATAAGCTTTGTTCAACCTCCTCTTAAACGCGGTAGTCAAGTCTGGACACCCTATGCTTGAAACTGATAGACTTGCAACCCGTAGTGACATTGGTGACACTCCTTTTGTTAACCAGCTTTTAATTGGGAACGTTGATACTCCTGCAACTGATCTTATTGAAAACTAATCTTAGGTCAGTTTTTCTCCTCCATATTAATTTTCACCAAGAAATTGCAAACGTTGAAACTCTTTTCAAAACCTGTCGATAGCTTATCGTCAACAAGTTTTTTGTGAGTCTAAGTTTATACTCTTTAAGATCCGCAGAGCAACTTGGTTATCCTCAGAAGGTGCTATCGACAGTCAAATTGACTACTTGACGAAAGATCGAAGGCACCTGTGCAAACATTCAGAACTATAAACGTCGACATTGGCCATTAAATTCAGCGGCGATCCTCTAAAAAATAAGAGATTCGACTACTTGTTGTCTATAAAATACCATTGAGGCTGTTCACCATGAGCCATCAGTCAACGAAATAAGAGAATCATTTCAAAGGATGGCAAGAAAAGCTTGTCAGCCCATGAAAGTCGAAGGATATCTTGAGGGTAATAGCGTGTGATATTTCCACAAAAGATGTACTCGTAACTGGCTGAAAGTAATAAGAATTCCATTCCAGGCAATTATTGTAAAATGTAGCGACCTGAAGATGAAGAACACCAAAGCCAAGGGCACAATCATCATTCAAGAGCCGGTAGACGAATGTATGTCTAATGACTGAAATACCAGTTCCAGATGTCGCAATAGTCACATATCTTGCATCAGATACATAGGTTCATGCCCCTGGTAAATGCTCCTGGAGTTCTAGTGCTGCACATTCTACGCACTACCACTGTAACCAAGCAGTCCAGCTATCTTCTATAAAAGACCAATCAGCCTTAAATTGAAACACACCACTTATTTATAGACTTACGTATGGTAAAACTGCATTCAGTGCTGGAGCAGATAGTGCACCGGATAGGCACTAACTTTAATTTTATTTTTCTTGTTTTTTTAATTAGCGAGCGCTCAAGGGGTTAAGCTAGAAAGCTAGTGAAGAAAGAAAGAGAGGAATGGATGTACGTTAGTTTTGAATGTTTGAAGCTTATAATGGTCAGGAAATAAAGAGCTCGGCTGAGCATTCCATAAGCGAGCTTAGGAAATAATTACAAAATTTCAATGTACGTCCTAAAGTGGGCTTGCGGGTCAGTCCATCCAGCAATGTGTAAACAATATCGACAGCATTCCTCATTTTCACCAAGCCACTGATGAGATATTTGCCTCAAAAATAGAAGATCAGCATAGAATTTGTCTTGCAGGAGACAAATAAAATAGTCACGATTGAGAAAATACAATTTATCATCAATATTCGAATTATTGTTTGATTACACTGCGTGACAAGTTTCAATTTTTTTTTGTGTAACATTAGTAAAATAAGGTATTCCTTTATCAATTGGAAATTCTATGTAAGGATATCGCAATGATTATATCTTGTAACACGTAAAGTTTCCGTGTTATGGATACATACAAAATTAGAAGTGACAAAACGTTTAACTTTAAAATTCAAAGAGATAAACTCATTTAATTAATTCTAAAACATAAATATTTGTAATTCTTATTTATTATAAAAAACGGTGCAAAAAAATGCCACGCGAAAACCTTCTGTGCCAACTTTGCCGGCCCACATAAAACTTCTGCTTGCACTAATTCTTTCGCTGAAAAATGTGCAAATTGCAACGGACCGCACAAATCCACCGATCCATCATGCGTTAGCCGATCAAAATTCTTAGAACTCAAGGAAAAATATAAAAAAAATGTTATGTCAAAGACAACATATTCCACTACCCACTCACGCTAAACATCACCAGGTTTAACTCTCTGCCAGAGTTCCCGCAACTTCCACAGCGGCGTCAGCTGTTTCCTCTCACACTAACTAACATAACAATCAACAATGTTTCCGACAACATTTCACTTACGTTTAGCAGCATTGCCGCCAGCACGACTTGCAACATTTTCAGCAACAACACTCTGTTCACAGCGGATATAGCCTATCTATGGAATTACTTACAAATTTATCTACATGTAAGAATAAGTTTGAACAATCTAATGTTATCCCACGTTTAGCAACTAAGTTTTTGTGTCATAACTCTAAATAATATGATAGATAGGCATTTAAATATTATTACTTGGAATAGTAGAAGTACACGCAACAAAATGACTGAGTTTGATAGCTTTTTAACCGCTAGAAATATCGAAATAGCTCTTGTAACTGAAACATGGCTTAAACAGGACTTACGATTGTCCACACCCGACTTAAAATGTTATCGATGCTATAGAGTCGATAGAGACGCAGGTGTTGTAGCAATACTAATAAGAAGATCTATTCAGCACTCGCTTTTGCCTGTAGTGAAAAATCAGTTAATAAAAAACATTGGAATTAGCTTAAACAAGTGTAACCATAGGGAAAGTAAAATCTTTTGTGCTTATTTTCCCGGCAGTAGAAGCTCATTAGAAAAAAAGATGGATCTTAAGAATGATCTCCGCAAACTACTCCCACTCCAAGGTGAATTTATTATTGGTGGGGACTTAAATTCTAAACATAGAGAGTGTTTAAGTTTTCCAGCATCTGTGATATTCCCTTCTAGTCCGACCTTCTTTACCAATTCTAACCGTAGTCCATCTACGAGGGGCGTTCAATATATTCTCGGTATCGATATGAAGGAAAATGCGAATTCAATTTAAATTGTTTTTATTTTTCAATATAATCTCCCAATACCCATTTATTGCCGACTTGAGTTCTTCATCATCCGAAAATCTTTTTCCACGAAGACATTTTTTCAAATCCGGAAACAGGAAATAATCACTAGGGGCAAGGTCTGGACTATAGGGTGGGTGTTGGATTTCTTCGAAACCACAATCTCGCGCAGCAGCCTTGGAAACTCGCGCCGTGTGAACAGGAGCGTTGTCATGAAGAAGCAACACAACCGCTGCGAGTTTACCCCGTCTTTTCTTTTTAATTTCCTCCCGCAAATTATGCAAAGTGGAAGCGTAGGATGTGGCGTTGATGGTTTCACCTTTTTTTTGTACTCAATGAGCAAGATTCCCTTTGAGTCCCAAAAACCTGTGGCCATGAGCTTCCCGGCGGACGGAGTGACTTTGAACTTCTTCGGGGGGTCTGTTCCTTTTTTATGCCACTGCATGGACTCTTGTTTGCTTTCAGGGTCATAGTGGTGGACCCATGTTTCGTCCCCAGTAACAATTCGAACCATAACACCGTCCGCGTTCTCACTACACATCTCCAAAAGCTCTCTACAGCATGCGATTCTCACTTTTTTCTGAGGCGCTGTGAGCATTCGTGGCACCCACCTTGCACTGACCTTTGAAAGGTTAAGATGGTCATGAAGAATGGTGTGAATGGTACCAATTGAAAGCTTGGTGATCTCTGCCATCATTTTCACTTTTATTCGGGCATCCTCAAGAACAAGTTTTTCGACTTCTTTGATGCTTTCTCCCGTACAAGCAGTAGCCGGAGCGCCGGAGCGGGGGTCGTCTTCAATGCTCTCTCTGCCTCTCTTGAACTCACTTGACCTCTTTTGCACAGTTGATAATGAAGGTGCGGAACCCTGATAAACAGCCACCTTCTCTTCATGAATAGTTTTTTTACTTTTTCCTTGCTTAGTGAGAAATTTAATTACAGCGCGATGCTCAATTTTCACCTTAGTTGCCATTATAATTCTGTTTAACTAGAGATAAAACGCGAATTAATAATCACGCCCCTCGTAAAAGAAAAAATCTCTAAGCATATTGAAGACAACAACCTACATCCCGATACACAATTTGGGTTCAGACGCAATCACAGCGCGACAGTGTTAAGGATCTGCAATCATGTTAAATCGTCTCGTGCAACAGGCAAATCAACATAATATTATTAGTCGTCGAAAAAGCTTTTGATTCTGCCTGGCACGACGGGCTTTTATACAAAATCATAAATTTCAATTTCCAACCAAATCTCTGTAGAGTTGTCCGTAATTTCTTGTCCAACCGTCGTTTTAGAGTGCACATAAATAAAGATGTCTCCAGCATTGTCTACTTTTATTCTGGTGTTCCTCTAGGTTGAGTCCTTGGACCTGTTTTGTATCTGTATCCAACTATGAAGTTGCGGCTTTCTCAGATGATATAGCGATATTCTCTTCTCACGAATTCGCTCTCAACATCGAGAGGAATCTTGACTATGGATTGAGAATATTTAAAATTTACTTTAATAAATGGAAAATACAACTAAACGAGCACAAGATACAAGAAATCTGTTTTACTAGGAAAAGAAAAGTCTGTTTTCTACCTATTGGACAATTACATGTGAATGGGGCTAGTATAAGTTGGGGACCCTCAGTAAGATATTTAGAAATTCACTTGGATTCCAAACTTACATTTAATACGCTCATCACAAATACCTTCAAAAAAATTTCTGTTGCGAACAAAATGTTATACCGCTTTCAAATGTCAATAAAATAACGATACTTAAAGTTATTTTTCAAGCAACACTGCTTTATGGTTGCCAAGTGTGGGGTAATTGCGCGAAAAGCCATCTTAAGAAATTGCAGGTTTCTCTAAATAAACCATTGAAAATGATGCTTAATTTACCTTGGTGTCACTCAACGCGCGATATTCATCAAAGGGCGAATGTTGAATTAGTCCTTAATAGGATACTAAAATTGAATCAACGTTTTCTTCTTCGATATAGCTTTCGAACTTGATACACTTAATTTAATTTATTTACCTATTCTCTATTTATTCTTTTTGTTATTTGTAAAACTGTTACATTTATTTAACTATTTTTCAATTGTTAGTTATTTATTTATATTTTTATATATATATTTAAGGGTTGTTTACGCTTTCCCTTCGTAGAGATAATTAACGTCCATTTAATTTCAAATTATTAAATATATTCATAATAATATTACAGATGAAAGATAAAATACATATCATATCTCTGAGCTGTAAAACGTGTGGTAGCGAAACCTTGTAATTTTTATGCGAAATAAAGAACTAAGTATCTATCTATCTATCTAATATCACTGTAAATTTGAACAGCTCCTAACAAGAGGAATAATAATTCGAACACAACCATCACAAAAATCGATGGTGCTTTATGAAGTCCTTGACATTCGGCCCAGTCCAGCTAAGACCCAGCGCAGTTGTGAACATTTTTATAGACAAGATCTGCAGCGGATTTAGTTCCTTTTTGAGATCTTTTCCCACTGCGACTAGGATGAAAAATCACGGTCAGGTTTCAAGCATCCGTACTCCTTCAGAAACTGCTGTGGTGGAACGTAAGGTGTTAGTTCCTCATGTTGCCAGCAGTTCCAGTGATTCGCTTACACCGATCAACAATTTATCCGGGTGATTGGGTGGATTTTCTACCTCAGCATACTTGACAATCAGAATGTTGTAAATTTAAGCCAAGATATTCATTAGTTTTAGCTCTCAGATTGGAGAGATGATTATAATCTGCCAGTCGATGAACCCTCGAATCAGACCAAACATGAAGAGGTTGCGCAGCAAATGGAAATTCTTGACTGCAACGCTAATTTTGCTATGGAATCTTGTATAAGTGCTGATTGAACCAGTTATTTACTAAGCTAAGGAATGCTTTTGTTTTCTATCTTTGTATAAATCCGTCGCCAATGCTACTTTCTTTTTATTTTAGGATGAAAAGAATTTGCAAAGTTTTTATATAAAATTAAGTTAACAATAGAAGTCAGAGATAATGCTGTGCTCCTTTTAATTGCAGGCTAATTCCAGTATGGTGTTATGTAAGAGAAGAGCCTTATCCCTTTTAAAACGACTTTCTCCATTATCTTTTCTTTCCACTTCTCCAAGCTAATAAATTCCACAGAATGTCCTCTTAAAGAGAACTTTCGCTTACTGCGAGTAAACGCTGCTGGTAGTAAATTTCAAAACAATTTTTTTTTATTCACGTTTTTGAATTAATAGATACGTTACCTTTAGTTGCAGCAGCACTTACTTTTTTTTTACTTTAAAATTTTAAGGATCATACACATGTAAAGGAACGTGTAAATGTGTAAGAAGGAAAGGAAAGAATTTGTTACTTCTGCGGCACATTTTTAACTAAAATCCCTCACGTCCACATCATTATTACAGCAATGTTCGTGCTTAAATTGTGTAAAAAAAAACATTGTGTAACACAGTTAACTTACCTTGCATGTACTGGTAATTTTCTTGTTTTAAATTCTTAAGTGAAAACGAAAACAGGGTGGGTAATGTCAAAGTAGATTAAATTTAATATTTTTCTTTCTTAAATGTGGAAAGTAGCCTTAAGTCCTCAAGGGCAATGATTTCATGAAAGCAACATGTGTTTAAAAGGACCAGATGTTATATCTAATATCTGGTCTCACAAATTTAGCGGAAGAAAATGACAATATTGTAATTTCCTTCAGAAGTGACTGTGGATGAACAAATCAACGCTGGCGTTAACAGCCACTTCAATATATTTTAAATTGCGGCCAATTAGTATTTTCAGAGACTAGTGACGGCGACTTTTAATGCAACAACCGCATTCCTTATATCTAGAGAATCGGCCTCTTTGGACAGGGGATTCTAGAAAGGCTATCTGGGTTGGGTGCAATGAGTGGAATTAATTAAACCTCTACTAACGTGATGTACCTATCATAATAACCACGAAAAAGGATAAATTTACTAGTGACGGTACTGCAAAATTAAAAATGGACGACGGGCTAATAAAAAGGATATATATCACCGACATTCAGGAAATGTGATGGGCTGAACCGAACAATTGTGAGATGAAGAATTGTGACATAGAATATAGTGACAGCTACAGAGAATATGAGTAGCATCTACATATTTTGGTCCGGTTTGCTATAAGTGGCAGGCTAACGTGAGAAGACTTGAACATTGTAACTATCTGCATCAAGGCAAAATTCACCAAACTTCATGTCCGCACGCTGCCACGGAAGAAGAAGACGATGCTGTCGAAAAATCTTTCAAAGAGCTCCTAACCAAAACCTACGAGCACTGCCCTAAGTATTATGCTTCATCTGATTTTGTCGAAGAAAAAAGAAAAAGAAAACATCTAGGCTTGTACAATTAGAGAGTATTGCCTTACGACACCATATCTGAAAATTTACTTAAGCTTATTGACTTTGCTATAGCTAGAACACATATTCTTAACCCCAAAGTTCACCACTTCTTTACTATATAGATGCCTCAAAATTCTGAGCGGCCAAAGTAAAGTAGAACCAGTACCTTGTTGAGGTCAAGATTCCTCAGATGCCACAACACAACACAGATTGCAAACAATACGCAGAAACATTTTCGATAGCCCAACCTCTCGAAAACACCGCTGGAATCGGACTCTTTCAGAGAAAATAGAAAAAGCCTGAGAAGCAAATAACCGAGGAAATACAAAAAGGTAAAAAGGAAATAACCAGACCCAAAGAGAAACCTCCATTATCTCGAGCTGAATGAACCATACAATCTGGCCGATTAAAGCCAAGATTTCGGTCCATTAGACCACAATGATGTGATAGCAATACTAAAACTTTAGCATACCAAAGTTATTGAACAGCACGACACACCAGCTGCACTGCTTAAGGCAGTATAAGCTGACTAAGAAGAGAGCTAACTAACTCATTTCCAAGATTTGGTCGAGAGAAATATGTCTGATGAACGACCAAAACAACTATAAAAGCGCACCAGATTCTTTAATATCGCGTTCAAGATCTTGAACAAGATACGAACAACGAAAATGATTTGTCAGCGATCTAATTGGTCACACAATGACAGATCCGAGGCAAAACACAAGAAGTTCAAATCGATGGTCACCACATATTTATAAATTTTCCTAATTTTGCATGACTTCTTCATATAATTCGGCCGATTTTCCAGCAGCGACACGTCGTGTGGATCGCCGAATCTCGTTTTCAATAAATCCAATATGTGGTAAGAGGCACCGTTCTGCTGACATCACATATTCTCCAAGTCTTCCAGTTCCGATTTATCACAAAAACATTGATCGATAGCGGTCTCCATTGAACGTATCCGATTCGTGGGAAGGAGTACGGCCCATTGATACCTCCGGCAAGAAAACTTCCCAAAACAGTCACTTCTTCGTATACAATGGCTGCTATTGGAACATTTCCGGCTGTTTGATTGACCAAATCGGGTAATATAGCTTCTTAGCAAATTCATTCAACCAGAAATCTGCCTCGTCACTAACGAAGTTCTTTCTGAAAAATTCCGGATCTTTTGCCCACTAGCAAAAGTTCGGCGTGAGCATTGGACATTCGGCTTAAGTTCTTGAGTCAATATGATCTTGTACGGACATATAGCCAAGTCTTTTTTGTAAAATACACCACAGCAACGCTTGAGCGATGCCCAGCTTGATTGATTGCGGTCTTGACTTATCGATTTACGTACAGTGGTAATACTCGTTTCACTTCGCTGTCTCACAGGCACATTGAGTTGATTCCTATTAATTTTTTTATTAAATGCTCAATTGGTCGGCGAAAATTGAAGTTATCACCGCGATTTGTAAGCGCCGTTGAAGTGTATACGTTTCCTTGATTAAATCGTTGACAAATACGACAACTGTTAAAAAATGGTATGCGAGAGTTCAGAGAATCTCTATTGGAAAAATGAGGCGCACCTCCACCTTTTCTCTGGAGACGTAGAACGAAGGTAGATAAAGATGTCGGTGATCGTTTTGAACGCAATGGCTTTGGAAGAGGATATACGAGTATAGCAACGAATTCTACGAACTGTACAACAACATCGACCTAGTCGGTGCGTCAGTTCGAAAAGTCTTGGATAGATACCCGGAGGAACAATACAGAAGAGATGTCTATCTCGCACAATTGGAAAAAGGATCTCAACTATCTTGACCGCTTAAACTGAGGGTTGGAGAAAAAGTTTTTACATGAAGTAAAAACAGAGGTATCAAGTGCCAGCCCCATCTGTGAACAAATCAGGACAACATCGAATTCAGCCTAGTTATTTACAATGAAACGTAGAGCCAGCACCTCGGGTTTCCGTCTTGCCATGCGACGGTTTATATCAATGTTTTGAGTTTGAATATTCATGGATTCTACAGTAAATTGTTAATTCCCGAATTTTTTTAAGTTGTATATAGGGAAATTTGATGTACTTTTTCGTTTTGAAACATGGGTTGAGGTTTTCTAGCTGTTCAACGCTCTTTAACGAATGATTATTGTTGTTCAGCGACAAATCGCCTCAGCTTCAACTTTTACCAAAATTTACCCTAACTAAGCACCAAATTGATGTTTTTCAACAGAACTTATCCATGGATTTGGATCGTGTGCATTTTGTCTTTGAAGAACCCATGAAATCTTCCTTTGATGAAATTATTGCCTAAGGCTGTCCCGAAAATAAATAGTTCAATCATGAATGTGAAAAAGCAAGAATTAAGGCGTTCAAGCTACTTAGTTTATTTCGTAAATTCAATTCTAAATTTAGGAAAATGTATCTGAATGCTAACAAGGAATTCAAGCTTATCTGACAGAGTTCGAAGAAAAATTATCTCACACATGGAAGCTTCAAACGGGGGCAACGCAAAAAGCCCTTGGAAAGTTGTAAGAGGAATAGCTGGATTGGATTCAAAATTTGAGTTAACTTATTACATTCCAACGTCCTTAAAGAACACTTTTGCAAACCTCTAAATCCTGGTAATAACTGTTCAGTTAAAGATTACATATGAAGAACAAAATTACACAAAGGACCAGGAGAAACCAGAATACCTTTTGAGTTCGACAACAGTTTTATGAAAGAGGCTTTAGTCATACTGACTTCTTTATTCAACCAAAGCTGTCGAAAGGCGATTATATTTCCACTCCACAAAAAAGGCGACATAAATGTAGTCGAGAATTACCGAGGTATTTCGTTATGGAATTACTCTTTGAAGACCCTGTCATCTATTCTATATGCAAGATTCTCATCGTGAGTCAAAAATACAAACCTAGCAGGATTTAGAAAAAATCACACAACAATATACCAGATAATCACCCTGCTGAATATTGCGTAATTGTTTCAAGATCAATATAAAGATTTCAAAGCAGCTTTCGATTCAATCCATTGAAGGTCACTTTTTTACAAACTATCGCTGATAGGAATGTCAACAGAGATGCTGAATATTCTTAAACTTGTGTACGAGGACACTGAATCTACTGGTTCTGGTTCTGGCAAAGTCTTACCAGAATGGTTCCCCACAACAATGGGAGTGACGGATATATTATAGTACTTCCGAAATATCAACGATTTTTAGTTCCAGAGAGGATATGCTAGATTTGAACTTTAAGCCTCATAGAGATCCTTTATATTGCACCTTATGTAATCTTGGAGCTCGGCAAGAAGTTTTACGTTTCACAGCATTATGCCCTATGTACAAGGTGGGGCAAAATTAATCATGCAATTTTGTTTTTGAATTACTTTTCTACTAAATAAAAAAAAATGTTTTTGAGTGATGGAAATCTTTATTTGGAGCTTTATAATTGTTTCTGTTAAGTGGAAAAGATGGCTGCCGCCGTTTGTTCGTATTTTCCATGACTTTCCACAAGATTTTGGGTGATAACTGTTCGCATTCCGGTCGAATATTCTCCTTAAGGGCTGCAATTGTCTGAGACTTGTTGGTATAAACCCGCGACTTCAAGAAACAAGCCCCAAAGAAAGAAGTCTGGGATGGTTAAATTGGGCAATATTGCTGGCCATGTCAAATCGCCAAAACGAGAGATTACGCCACCAGGAAACACTACCAGTGTGTGCGGTTACACCGTCTTGTTGAAACAACATGTTCATCAAGCCCGGCTCATCCAATTCCAGCAGTAAGAAGTCGTTTATCAAGGCCCTGTAGCATTCGCCAGTAACAGTGACCGCATTACCGATGGCGTCCTCAAAAAAATACGGCCCAATCACTCCTCCCACGTGAACGCCGCACCATACAATGGCTTTAAGTGGATGTAATGGCTCTTCATGCATCACACGCGGTTTTTCAGTGCCCCAGAAACTCGACTCGTCGCTTATGATGATTTTCGACACAAAATCGTCCTCTTCGATGTTGAAATTGAGGATGGCTTTACAGTAATTCACACGCGACTGACGATCAGGAGGTGCAGAACTGATGCACTGTTCGCACTTTGTACGGAAACATGTGTAAGTCTTTACTAAAATTCGTTGCAGGGTCCGTCTGGTGATGCCCAATTGCGTGGCCCGTCGTCGTCGGCAGCCACAGCCTGCCGAACGACGAGTTCGGTGGCGATCACGCCCTGCATAGTCTCCTGTGGTTCCACTCTGTTCGAGTCGAGTAGCTAAGCGCCGGAATGTCTGCCCAGTTGGCACGACACGATTAGGAAACCGACGTCGAAATTCACGCTACGCTAACACCACCGACCGATTATTGGTCAAAAACATCGACACAATTATTCCATGCTCTTGTGGAATATAGCGCTCCATTGTCTGTTTGAATACTGCAGCTGTCTAGTTTACAAATGTCAAATATGATTGACGTACGATGCTATTTGCAAAAACTATACCGTCTTCCGATAGGGTGATTAATTTTGTGCCACTTTGTATAAGACCCTTGTAATCCCAGTACAGCTCTATGGTTCCGAAGCAGATCGTGGACCGTTATTAAAGCGGATTCAGATATCATTGGTCGTTTTAAGAGAAAAATTCTTCGTAAGACCTTTGGTCGCGTATGTGTTGACGGGTTCTGGAGGAGGCGTATCAACTATCAACTTTACGAAGCTGTACAGCGACATCGACCTGGTTAAAAACTGCGCATTGGGCGTTTGATATGGCTGGGACACGTAGAGGGAATAAACTCCAGCCCGCAGAATCTTCAACTCTAATCCGGAGTGCGAACTTGGAGCGCGCAACTGGAGGCAATTAGCCAAAGACGGTGCTAATTAGGGTGGCTTATTGGTTGAGGTCCAGGTCCGCCCGGACTGTAGCGCAGCCTAAGTAAGTAGGTAAGTAAGCAATTTTCCCTGTTCTCAGGGAGATCAGAAGAGTATTTTTTGACTGCGCAGAGCTTACCCTGGATGGAAACCTTTCATCGCATTCTGCAAAGAAGCCGCCAACTAAAGAGTCATAATAATATCTGAAGATTTTTAGCTTATTTTAATTTTACTTAAAAAATATGTATCTCAAGCGTTGTATGAAAATGTAATTGTTTCTTTTGAAAAGTGCATTTAAAGATTTAAATTTATAAAAAAGGGTGTTTTTCTTGGAAGTGTGTTTTTTAAACTGGCAACACTGTTTCTACAGATTGCCAATTTCACAGTTGAAAATTGATTTGTGTTTAGTACATTTTTACATTTTACGATGAATAGATTAAAGCCAGAACAACGCGGGTAAATTGTGGAAACCTATTTTGAAAACCATGGGTCAGTTCGCCAAACTATCGTGCCCCACGTCCATTTTACGGTCGACATAATCGTCTATCTGAACAAGTAATTCGGAACACAATGAATCATCTTCGCACCACATAAACTCTAGTGGATAATACGCGTCCCCAAAGACGACAAGCAGTGCGAACAGAAGAAGTTATTGCCGTTGTGGAGCGCAGTGTTGAGAAGAATCCGAATGAGTTAATTGGAGCTATGCCCATCCACTTTGTGGAAGATTTTACGGAACGACCTTGGCTTTTGCAAGAGTTGAAACCGCGTGACCATTATACGCGTCGTAGGTTCGTGAATCAGCTTGATCCTCATTTTCAACGCAAAATTTTGTTCTCCAATGAGGCCCATTTTTGGTTAAATGGATATGTAAACAACCAAAATTGCAGACTTTGGAGTAGAAAAAATCCAGAAGCCTTTGTTGAGACCTCCTTACAACAATTAAAACTCACTTTTTGGTGTGCTTTATGGGCTGGTGGAATCATCGGCATTGCTGATCGCATGTTTTTTACTTTTACTTTCGCGTAATGGACCTTTGAACTGGCCTCCACGATCCTGTGATCTTAAACCTTTAGATTACTTTCTTTGGGGGTACGTGAAGTCACTAGTCTATTCCGATAAACCAGAAACGTTGGACGATTTGGAAGTCAACATTCGCCGTGTTATTACTGATATACGGTTACAGTTGCTCGATAAAGTTGTCGAAAATTTGACTTCACGATTGCGCTTCATTCGAGCTAGCCACGGCGCGCATTAGTCATATTTAAGCACTAATGGCATAAATGAAGCTAATATCGTAGACATTAACATTAGCTTCAAGTGTTTTATTTCATGTTGAATTTGTATACCTCTAAAGAAAACACCCTTTACTTGCCATTTGAGGCTAAAAAGATTGTCCGTCAATAAAAATATTGTACGATTTTGTAACCATTGATACATTTTGAGAATAAAGAAATTGTTAACAATATTAAAAAAAATAAAAAATCTCAACCATCTTATAGTGCGCAAGTGGAGGCTTACCACAGATCGTGCCATCTATTAGAAATTGGTCAAAAAACAAAAAGACAGCAGATATAATACAATATTTTGCAATTCATGTAATATATAAGGAATGACACTCCATCGGTTGGAAAGGTGAAAAGGTTGAATTAAATCGAATGCAATTTGTATAAGAAATAAATTTAGGCCAATTTAACCGGAACTGTATAACAATTGCTACTCTCACACCATCTGCATCAAAATAACATATTTATACCTTCCCCAAGGTAAGCTTCGAAGAATCTTCGCCTCAAGACTGTACTTTCAAATGTAAATCATGGTAATTTTAATTAAACAGAAGAACCTCTTAGCACAGATAATAATATGCGTTCATTTCAATTCAGTGAAAATTGCCACAAATTTCCTTCCCATTTAGTGTAGGTTCTACAGTAGACAGTCTTAGGTACTCGTACTTCTTGTTAACTCGAAAATTCCATTCTTAATCAATTCCAATTAAATTGCCATAACTGTTCATTTCAACAAATCTACTTATGGAATTTCATGATTTTATCTCTGAGATACTCATTCATTAGTTTCAATTAAGTAAGAGTTGAATTGAAATCAGTTTAGGAATGTAAATTAATTTCGTTGTATTTTTGTTTTTCTTCCTTTTTTGTTGTTTTTTGTTGTCCTTGTGCAATAGAAAAAGGATATGGGAGACCGGAAACAGGTGTACTTATTCCCTTGGTAAAACATGCAAATAGCTCGCATGTTCTCATCTATCTTATTAGAACTCGACGTATCGTAATGCGATTTCCGTGTCTCTGAATTCCAATCAATATTACTTAACCATATAAGTATTGCTGTGCAAAGGTGTTTGGATGGAAGCGTAAAAGATACAATACAACCAATGTGAGAAATTCTTGGTAGATGCTTTCATGGTGGGGGAGTTTCTTCCTGTTTATGGGCTTTATTTTCGTTCTTTGTATTTGCTCTTCATGAGTGCTAAAAGGAAAATAATGAAATTGCATGTTATTGTGAAAGCGTGTGCATTTTAAATTCAAAATATTTTAAGCAATATTCAGCTTATGAAGTGAAAGTGATGTTGTTTCCAATTTCCATTTGAATCTATGGGGTTTTACAGTCGGATATTGATTTTCGAAAGACATTCTTCGTTAATGAAAATTACTTGTCGTAAAATTTGATAACTCATACACTCGTACGTGTGGAAATGGCTATAAGTCCAAACCGGCTTTGTTCAAAATTCATCTCTTTAATTAATATTCCTTTCATTTGAAGGAGCTACGGTATACGTTAGTGTGTTGCAACAATCTAAGGGCAGATACAAAGGGTTTTCCAATATTGACTTGACAACTTTGAATTTAATTTGTGAACGTACTCTTTCACCAATCATCAAACTTTCACTGTCAATTTATAGTATTCAGTAAACTCAACATTTTCATCATGTTAAAGTACACGAACGCGCAACGTCTGCAAATTATAAAAATTTTCTACCGAAATTCGGAGTACGTGACTGCAACTTTAAGAGTGTTAACTCCAATTTCCGGTCGTAATTCTCGCCCTAGTAGACAGGCAATAACAAGTTTAGTGCAAAAATTAGAGTCTACATATTCGTTGTGTGATGTTGCCGTGTCAGTGAGACAACGGGTTGGTCGAAGTGTCGAAAATATTGCTGCCGTTCAGGCGTCCGTAACAAACGATCCAAATCAGTCAATTCCACGGCATTCTCAAGAATTGGGCATCACTCAGACCACATAATGGCGTTATTTGTGTAGGGATCTTGGTTTACACTCATAAAAGATCAAGCTGACTCAAGAATTGAAGTCAATGGACTATTTGAAGCGACGCACGTTCTCCGATTGGGTTTGGAGAAGATGCGACAAGATGATGACGAAGCGCATTTTTGGCTCAATGGGTTCGTCCATAAGCAAAATATGCGTTATTGGTCGGTTGAAAATCCACATGTGCTTCATGAATCACCATTTCATCCACAAATAATAGCTGCTTGGTGCGGTTTGCATGCCGGCGGCGTTATTGGGCCATATTTTTTCGTCGACGATAACGATCGTCACGGTATTGTGAATGGTCAGCGTTATCGCGCCATGATCACCGATTATTTTTGGCTCGAATTGGAACATATGGACTTGGACGATATGTGGTTTCAACAGGATGATGTCACACCCTACAATCGATTTATTGAAGAGTATGTTGAGTATGGTGAGCGTGTTATCTCAAGAAATAGGCCAGTCGATTGGTCGCCTCGTTCGTGCGATTTAACGCCGCTTAACTATTTTCTGTGGATCTAAGTTAAGTCAATGGTTTATGCCAACACGCCGACGACGTTGGAAGAGTTCAGAGTCAACATTGAACGGGAAATAGCGGCCGTTTCGGCCGAAATGTGTGGCCGAGTCGTTGAAAAGTTGGTCCAAAAAATCGACCGTTGCAAACGTGCCCACGGTGGCCATATGAACGAAGTCGAGATCCGTTCATAAATGTTTTAATTGTACTTCAAGCCGATAATAAAGTTTTTGAAATATCTCAAATGGTTTGCGTTTTAATTAAAAAAAAATTGTCAAGTCCTTATTGGAAAACCCTGTATTTCTTTTCTGTTTTCTATACTCTTTAGCTTTCTTGCATAGTCTTCTATATGTTTTCCATAGTTTTGGTTTTAAATGCATTTTATTTTCTTAATCATTAACTCTTACATACTAACAAAAAAAATAATGGAAACGACGACGAGACATCTTCTCCATCATTCAACCACCAGAAATGCTGGTGCTGCCGAACGACATCCCTCTTATCGCGATTCCCCACCGCCCTACTGAACCTGAGACGATCCATACTGCCATGTGCGACGTCTCTGTTGTAGTTGAGTCGCCTGTCCCCAGCTGTCCGAGCGACATGGAAGATTAATGGCACCGCTGATCTATCCTGGATCAACCCTATCTGATCTAGGTAGAGGAATGCTTCCGGTGGAACGAAGCCGTCAGAGCGCACACTCTCGTGGTAAAGGTAATTGGGGTAGTAAGCCCCAGATATCAGGTTATTCGTCGAGGTAATTGCTCTTGCAATGTGCCTTCGAGTCAACTTAATTACGAAGTTGTCCACTCGTATCAGGTTCGCCCTGTTGTAAAGGACCTCATTAGGATACAATTGTTTGTACTCCTACTCTGGTGTCCTGTACAAGCGAAGGCAAGCCGTCTCAAACACCCGAATCTTTTCCATTAAGCTTGCTGTACATTGAACCACACGGGACAACGAAATACCAGCATGGACCTGATAAGGGCCATGTAGCAGATTACCTTTACCCCCACATCGAGTTGGGTGCTATAAAACAGTCTCTTTGTAAGGCAAAAGCACCTTTAGCTCTGGCCAGAGCAGCATCTACATTTTTGCCAAAATACAGAAACTGATCTAGCCAGATCCCAAGGTATCTGACTACATTTCGACAGGCAAGAGGCTGTATGTGCTGTCCAATGATTGAGAACTTTCGCCAATTTTTTCTGGTATCCCTAGAGGCTCTAGACAACGGCGTCCTAAAGAGAATGGTTTCCGACTTCTGAAAGTTGATTTTCAACTGCCAGTTATCGCAAAATCGTCTTATCTTATCGAAGTCACGCTGCAAGAGGGTGTTAATAACCTCGATTTTTGGACCTGTCTGCGTACGCAATAGTATGGTAAAATGAGCCTATCAAGTCGCTTGTATAAATGTTAAATAGGATCGCCGAATTGACCGCGCCTTGCTGAAGACCATTTATAACTTGACATATTCCAACAGAAGTCACATCACCATTTTTCACGATGAACTGTCTGTTGGTTAGCATATTATAAAGAATGTACAAGAGTGGTTTACTGATTCCCAGCCTAGTCAGCTTATAGAAAAACCCCCTAACCATACGGTGTCGAAGGCCTTCTCCAAGTCAACAAGGCAGACACCAGTACATTGCTTTTTTCCTTTATTCCATTGGATATCGGACACCAGTTTAGACGCGGCATGTGAGATATCATGTCCCGCCTTAAAACCGAATTGATTATCCGGAACTATATGTTTGTCCTCAACCCACCTAGACAGAGCTCTATTGACTACCTTTTCAAAAACCTTACTGATATTCGGAAGGAGACTTATCGACCGGAGATTCGCCGGATTGGATATATCCTTTCCCTTTTTGGGGATAGGTTGAACCACCGCCGTTTTCCAATGCGCTGGATAATGTGCATTATTCATTGCATTATTAAACAGGGTGGTGTAAATGTCCACCGCTTCTAGAGGAAGATGTCTCCGATAATATTTGGAATACCATCGGTCCCCACTGATTTCTTAGCCCTGATTGTGTCGAAGATCTCATGGAGTTCTTCCTATATATATGTTTTCCATGCTGGCATGCCAAACAACAATTTGGATTCTTTTTATATAAGTCGTCTTTTGATTTGGCGAAGAGTATGTGCCGCGGAAACACTTTTCACAGGAGCTAAGTGTACTGTAAATGGAAGAGTTTTTTCTGCCAAAAAGATGGCTGAGTTATTTACTTTACATACGTAGCGCTACAGTCTGGGACTGGACCAACATACTTCTACAGCCAGCACTATGGTTTGCTAGGTGCTTCCAAATTCGCACCCCAAGCCAGTTGAGGAGCTTTTGGGATGGGGTCTTCCAAAGCTATGTTTAGCCTCGGTCATGATTTAAACTTTCTGAACTATAGACCCCTCTTAAAAAAGCCGATGAAATCTAACTCTTTGCCATTCTGACATTCATTGAGTTCAGACCTACTTAAATTTAATTTATTTCCCACATATTTCCATTTAATTTTTCCTGCCTAATTTGCAATAATTCGCAAAAGCTATTTCTCAGTCAACGCCTTGTGTTTTGTTTTGTTGACTCGATTTGCTTGCTCCCTTTAAATCGAATAAAAGTGCATAATAATCTTAAAGTGAAATTAACAGCCAACCCATTCCCCTTTCACCGTCTTTTGTGTGTTTCTTCATTCAACACATTAAATTTTCAACTGACCAACCCTAATTAATTCATCATCTTCATGTCAGAATTATGTGGAAACGTGAATTACTTTCAAACAAATGATACAAATGCTGTTATGGTGATTTACAGTGGTCTTTGTTGCAAGTCGTTCCAAGCTCATTGTATTGGCTTGAATAAGAGATTTTAATAACAATTTTTATTTTTATTGTGATGACCATAAGGACATCCTTCTGTGCCACATTTCATTTGCAATTAAGTGTCTCAGTGATTCAGGCAATAACTTTGCGTCAGAAAACAACAATATCAATTTAAGAACATATGTACGCAGTTTAGTCAAAGTATTGATTTATTAAAACGAAACGAAAAACACGACATGAGTGAAGATTCAAAAAATTTTACAATAACGTATCACATCCGGATACCTTCCAGTGAAATCGACGATATACCGGTGCATTCCCAGCCGCTACCGTTTGCACCTCTTTTCTTACTGAGATGCTTGAATCTGCAGTTATCGAACCGCCAGTAACTCCCTGATCATCTTCTTCTCCACTACAACCCCCTCCGGAAATTGATGCTACTACTTCTTAATCCACAATCTCACGATTTGGAACTTTATGCATACTCTCGGAGTGGAACAAAAGAATGAAAAAGTTGAACAATTCCAGCAAAGCTGAATCATGTCAAGCCAAAATAAGTTGGTAATCATCGACATATAGTGCTTGCCATTGACAGTGATGGCCTGGCCAACATCGTTCTCAAAGAAATATGGACCGATGACGCCGCCAGCCCAAAATCCAGACCAAACAGTAACTATCCCGGGATGCATAGGACGCTCTTGGATCTCATGTGGATTGGTATCGTCCCAAATTCGACAATTTTGTTGTTCATCCAGAAATGGACCACATCGCTGAAGATGATTTTCCGATGAAAATTAGGGTCAGTTTCCAACTGCTCCAGAGCCCTTTCAGCGAACATACGAGTACGTCGTTGTCTATGGTCGTTGACCTTCAGCTCGTGGGTCAGTTGAAATTTTTACGGGTGCAGGCCCAAGTCATGACGCAAAATTCGCCAGGTGGTCTGCGAAAGGCCGAGTTCTTATGAGCGACACGAAATCGACTGCCTCGGATTCTCCTGAACACTCTCACGGACAGCGGCGAGTACGATTGTTGATTTATCGTTTACTGAAATAGTGGACTCAAATTTATCCACCACACTGCGAATAGTCCTCTCGGTAGGACGATTATGGCGACCGTAAAATGGGCAAAGCGAGCGGAACGTTTTATCATTTGCACGTGTTGTTGAACGCTATGTCCGTCCATGGTGATTTGGCAAAACAGACTGAATAAACGACAGACAATTTGACAGATATAACTTAAACAATATGACCGCTATCAACTGTCAAACTTCGGAAGTCCCTACAGGAAGAGCCTGTATTTTGCGTTTGAGATGTTTGAAGTCGGGTTTTATTGGCTTCTTGATCGAATTCCATTTCCCAAGCAGTTGCGCCGATTATCACGCAACATTGCCACCACTTGTAGTACGCTGTCTTGAAACATTACTCTCAATGACTTCAACGTTATTCCTTGCTGGTGACCCATCAGCAAGACCTACTCCTCATGTACTGACCGTCATAATTTATTAGGAGGAGATGGATTATAGACTGTGTATCTATGCTATCTACGTCCATAAAAATCGTGTTAAACGATTGCAAATCTGTTGGTAAAACGATTTCCGGTGAACTCTGAACGGCTCCAATCACAAAGACATTGCTTTTAGCAGTTGTACCTACGGTGGTAGCTGATATTTTGCTTTGGGCCATTGTCATTGGAAGCACTGTAGTGAATTTGTTGCTCTTCACAATTGACAAACCTTTCACAGTAGGTGTGGACAACATGGGTATGAATATCATATTGGGTGTCGAGATAGTCCATAGATTGTATCAGGTGCCGAGATTGTACTTTTTGTATTGAAATTCGCCCAGGTACACTACTACATTGACAATATGTCCGGATGCCTTTTGCGGAGTTACAATTGTGTTAACCTTGGCCACTTGTTTTGCCATTGGGCGAGGAAAATATCTTGATGCTTTTACGATTGTGAATTGGTCCTCGGCCAGATACACCTTTCGGATGCAAATGAGGCGACATCTTTAAATTGCACACTGTGGGTGGGCTGATTGTCTGTTGGCTGGTGATTTGGAAACTTTGCTTCAGCGATATGCCAGTCTTGATAATATTCGGCTTTCGAATGGCTGTTGTGCCAGCACATGGACTATTATGTGTGATACTTTTCATATGACCCAGATTACCATTGCTTGATTCCAATTTACCGCTTGATGGAAGCACAATTGGAAGTATGTTTCTCGTTAAGACTTTTCCATTTTCAGGTTCGAGTTTATTGCTTATATTTATAATTGCAGGTGGTGTATGTGGAACATAGGGTGGTGTACTTGCATCGATAACATTAAACACTTGTGGCTGACTACTAAACGGAGTCGAACATACAATATCGACATTTGTGAGCGTTTTCCCCTTTTCACGCCGATGTGTTTCATCAATGTCGCAATTTGTGGTGTCGTCGGTGGGGCATTATTTTCGTACGGTTCAGTTGCAATTTATTGTTAATTGCGTTAATTGTGCTGGTCGATGTGGTAGTGATTCTGTTGTTTTATTTTGCGTGCTTGAAGATGACGCAATCGGACTCAAAAGTAAAGGATTTCCAGAACTCTAAACAACAGCAGTGGCAACGTTCTTGGCTTTTTCGCGTCTTCTGAGTCTTCACTAGTCTGACGCTTCTTACTGGCTGCCTTTGAATGTTTTACTGGCGAATAGTTGTAGCTTTTCGCTAAAGCACTTCTCTGTTTTGATTGAATATTGCTACGATTGTGAGATAGATTTTACTAATTTGTGTTGTTGGACTGATTGGCGGTTCACTGGCAGTAGCACTGGGAGATGAATCTGTTAAAATACGTTTTTCCGAAGCACTTAGAATAACAACAGGGAGATTCCTCTTAAGATTTTTACGAATCCCTGGAAAATTTGGTTGGGGCTTAACAATTTGTATCAAAACATTACTTCGCACCGTTATTGTTGAAAATTCCTGCTCCCTTGTCCGATGGAAAAGGTATTTTGCTAAGGTACACCAAAAGATTCATCATAAGAGGCGCGAAATCTCAAAATTGACGACACCAACAGGTACCTCATGTCTCAGGAAAGAATTATATTAGTGCGGTGTGGTGATAGAATTGTATGAGAGAAAAACAATTTGGCAGGCCATCTTGTGCATACTCCCCACAAAACTACTGTCACCACCCTTAAAAGCGTCGGACTGTAAGCAGTCATAGCCCGTGTCTTTGTTGTTCTTTAGTTTATTCAGCATACTCTATCAATCTTCTAAGTGGAATGTTTTTACAATTTTCTGTGCGTCAGTGTAGAGATTGCTCTAGAAATGTATAAAGAGCTTGAGTTGCTGGCTTTAATCCTGCTCCCTGGGCTATAGACTCTTTCTATAAAACTTTACGTCTCATTTCATTCTCTGAGCTCCTTCATATCCTTGAAAGCTGGGTGAGCACAATCGTTCAACTATCATCTTACAAGTATGACGGTTAAATCGATCAAGGTCATTCTGTGCTGATGGAACTTTCGAGCCATTCTTTTAACCACATCTAAGAAGTGCTGCCTTTAAGTGCCAATGGAGACTTCATAGATGCACACGTATGTATCTAGTCCAAGCATTTCATATTTTTACCGGGCTTAACCCAATGTAAAATCCCTTGGGACAGTTCTTACCTGTTCACAGTATCACTCGTTACGTAAACCTTATATATCCACTTTGAATGAGGCACTTTGTCTATTAAGATTCCAAGCATTGAAAGTGCTTATACTTAAGTAATACGAATGTTTAGCAACTATTAAGAGACAGCAACTGAGGCTGTGTATCGATTTGGCTTAACCTATCGCAAGAATTGTTTTGTCCTCCTCAAGTGAAAGACACTTAGAGGTTTCGATTGGTATCCCCGCACCATGGTCTGCAAAATCAAAGTACAGAGTATGACTATCAAGCAAATATGTGCCGGGCTCTCGATTATGATCACTCTATTCTCTCTAATTTTTCGCATATTTATACAAGGTTGCGCAAAATTAATCATCCAATTTTGTTTTTGAATTACTTTTTTACTAAATAAAAAAAAAATGATTTTGAGTTATGGAAATCTTTATTTGGACTTTTACAATTATTTCTGTTAAGTGGAAAAGATGATATCCGCCTAGTGGCTGCCGCCAGTGCTAATACATTTTCCATGACTTTCCGTAAGATTTCCGGTGTTAATTGTTCACATTCCTACCGAATATGCTCCTTAAGGGCTGCGATTACCTGAGGCTTGTTGGCATAAATCCGCGACTTCAAGTAGCCCCAAAAAAAGCAGTCTGGGATGGTTAAATCGGGCGATCATGCTGGCCATGCCAAATCAGGATTACGCGACCAGGAAACGCTTCCTACACAATATCCATTTTGGCTCGTGCTGTGTGTGCGGTTGCACCGTCTTGTTGAAACCACATGTTCACCAAGTTCCGCTCATCCAATTCCAGCATTAAGAAGTCATTTCTCATGGCCCTGTAGCGTTCGCCAGTAACAGTGACCGTATTGCCGATAGCGTCCTCAAAAAAATACGGCCCAATCACTCCTCCCGCGTGAACGCCGCACCATATAATGGCTTTAAGTGGATGTAATGGCTCTTCATGCATCACATGCGATTTTTGAGCGCCTCGTCGCTCATGATGATTTCCGACACAAAATCGTCCTCTTCGTTGTTGAGATTGAGGATGACTTTAGAGTAATTCACGCGATATTCTCGGCCGAACGACCAGTCCGGTGGCGGTCACACTCTGTTCGAATTGAGTAGATAAGCGCCGGAATGTTTGCCCAGTTGGCGCGACACGATTAGGAAATCGACGTCGAAATTCACACTGCGGTAACACCACCGACCGATTATTGATCAAAAACATCGGCACAAGTATAGCGCTCCATTGCTGATCTGTTTGTATACTGCAGCTATCTAGTGCACAAATGTCAAACATGATTGACGTACGACGCCATTGCAGTATACTCTAACATTGAAAGGATGCCTCAAAAGGCTCCCAAAAATAAGAAAAATATGTATTTGGTGGTCAAGCAATGTGAATGCTCAGTTTTCTCCGAATTCAGAAGGTTTTACCTTTACTGCACGGGCAATTCCATGTCGTGGGTAGTGGGAGCTGAGCCAAATTGAGCTAAATCTACTGCAAAGGTATGTCAGTGAAGGTGGTAGCTATGTTCGTACGTACAGTACACACTGTACTGTAATGTACAACCATAGAAAGTTCTATGTTCCACAAGCACTATAAAAAGAAAATTAAATTTGAAAAGTATTAGCGGAAAAAACAAGCTGCTGAAATTTTCAAAGGATAAGGGCCTTCAATGCCCTTGTGCTTATGGACCGCTGATTAGCAAAGAAATATGTATTCATTGCCATAGTACAAGCCAAAAGGATTTAATCTCCCCATTTAATTCATTTGAGTTAGTTGTTCCTTGTACTTGCATTGTGTTTATTTTTGGTTTTACTTGAGAGCTGGAGAGTACATCCAGCCAAACGGAACCTTATTCGCAATAGCCTTCCATGTTTGGTTCTTTATATTTTTTCGAGGAAAAAGTTCCTTACATTCAAACCGGATGAATGGGAGAAAATATGAAATAAAGCAAAAATCAAAACACGAACGAAGCAAAGACACTCACTCCTCTTGGTACTTGGTACCCGTATTTACGTCAACTTTTACGTGTGAACAATTTCCGTTTTCTTTATTCCTATAGAAAATGAGGACTTCATTTCCATAAATTCACCCAGATCGTTGCATTGTACTACTAGAAAGGGTCACTTATACCGAGAGTACAAAACGACTCACTGCCATTCCAAAACCAAACAAGCTCCAATCAACTTTTAGCCTCCTTGAACCACCTTCAACTTCGTCGAAGCTCTCATCCCCAATTCGGCTTGAAGAGAAGAGGAAATTGTTTGGTATAATAAAATCACTGAACTCGAAACTGAATAAACACGAAATTGCCTTGCCTTGCCTCACCTTGCCTTGTCATGGCCTGCTTTAGTTTGGTTTGCTGCCGTTTGCCTCGTCTTACCTTGCTGTGAGCTCACGGGATTCAGCATTCAGGATTCAGAAATACGATTCAGTGCAGATTTATTCATACATTCAAGCACTTGAGGCTTTATTAAGTGCAGTTTAACAACTAAATGATTTCCTCTTAATCCCACACGGATGAGTGCACATAAAATAAACCATCCCCTCTGCACCACCACAGTCATTCAACAATGGTAGGTACGTAAATACAGACTAAAAATAAATAACAAAAATTTAAAAAAAAAAACAATACAAACAAAAAAACTATAATACATGCGAATATATGTATTAATAAAACAAATAAAAAGTCCTGAGTATGTTTGAAATGGCCGAAGGGATATTATTGAATCCTCTGCAGTCGATTGGAGACTATGAAACAATCGGACGATGCTAATTTAATTTTAATTGCAATAAATACATGAGAGGGATTAATTATAATTCGATAATCGGCTTCGAACAGATCCTGCTTGCGGATAGGACATTTACTTGTCGTTATGACCCTGCTCGAGGGATAACCTTATTGATTGATTCGCCGCAGTAATGGCCCATGATACAGATTGAGTACCATGAGTGTATGGTTGTACATATAATTAGACCTGCTGTGATTTCTTTTACAACCTATCAAGGGCTTTCAACCAATTATCGTACATACACAGTATTGTGCAAAATATAGGCAACCCTATACTCCATGGTTAGGTAATTCGCAAAAGAAAACGAATAAATACTTTTCTATACTTACAGTTATTTATAATTAATATTATTTCTTAAAGTCTTTACCGTATAGGTTGTACTATATGAAATATCCGATTTTCACTCAGTTCGCAATACGGAGCTCTCGAGTAAACCATCTGAAGCAGAAAGTGAAATTTATTTTAAATAAGATAAAGTGGTACATGTGCTTGACGTGTCAGACCTTAGGGGTTCATTGCAACTACAGCAATTTTTTTTTAGGAATTGTTTATTTTATTGTCAACGGCTCAAACTCCGGCTCTCTTCCTTTATGAATGCGTCTCTGGCATGGAAAAATATAAATGACGCATTTAAGGACATCGTGGTAAACGAGGGCAACATTTAACGCTTCGGGAGGTCTTAGCTTCCAAAAGGAACCCCGTGGAAAACCAGAAACGGTAAATGACGTAAATGTTTTAAAAGCAGAATTAGATGCAGATCCTACAAAAATTGTGAGGGACATTGCACAGAAAATGCGAGTATCTCCCATGACAATACAATAAGTGGACACCTATCTCTAATAGAAAAAGTAAAAAAAGCTAGAAAAGTGGGTACCCCATGAACTGAATGAGGCACAAAAACTACGCCGCTTAGAAATCTGTACATCGCTGAGCTTAAGGCACCAAAATGAACCGTTTTTGCACCGTATAAAAAAATATTCGATTTTGTATGACAACCGTAAAAGATCTAGGCATTGGTTGGATGCAGAAGAAAAACTAAAACACACTCCCAAACTAGGTCTTCACACAGAAAAGATTATGGTGGCAATCTGGTGGACATCGAAAGGGCTAATTAACTTTTCATTTCTTCAACCAGGGGAAACGATAAATGCAATCAAATATTGTGGGGAATTAAGAAATCGTGAAATTGACTGAAAAGCAATCTGCATTTTCAAATAGCCATGGTCCGATTCTTTTGCATGACAGTCGGGATATGAAATTCTTCCGCATCCACCGTACTCTCCTGATGTTTCACCAACGCACTATCACTTCAGTCATTTGTCGGCAGAAGGTATTCCGCAACCGAGCAGAGGTCATAAAAGCCTTTGAAGACCTTACAGCCTTCAAAAATCAAGCCTTCTATAAAAACTTAATGATGGACCTTGAATCACGTTGGAAAAAAGTTATAGATGCTAACGGTTCATATTTTGACTGAATAAAAAATTATAAAAAAAAAATTGGCTTTTTAATTTTAACCTCAAAATAGGACATTTCATGTGGTGAAACCAATAGAAGAACCTTTCACTTCAGTTTGACATGTGTTGGCAGATGTTATCTGCCAATTTGGAAAAATCCAAATCGTTGAATTCTATTACGAAAATTCACGTTCAATCACTTCAACAATGCGAACAATTCGTGCCAATTTTGCACCTAATCATGCGCTTTCCGAGGAGCGTGTACATAGCATAACCAACCAATTCCATGTCTCCGTTCCGGACGTTCAATGAAAAATATCGCCGCAGTAAAGGAAAGCGTCCCCCATTCGTCATCGTTCTCAGGAGCTTGACCACTCTACAGCCAATTTTGGCGAAAAATTTGGCTTTCCATTCGTACCAGGTCCAATTAACGCAAAAGCTGAAGCGTTCTTAGATTGGGTCCTGGAAAACATGCATCCTGACAAATGAGGCACATTTCCACATTGGCGGCTACGTTAATAAGCAAAATGAGACACCGAAAATACACAATTGATTCAGGAGATGTCAACGCACTTGGAACGAGGAATTGTTTGGTGCAGTGTTTGGATCGGAAAATATGGCCGAAAAAGTCATTACGGTCAATGGAATGCACAACCGAGACATGATAAAGAATTTTTGGTGGCCGGAGCTTGAGGATATGGATGTGGACAGCCTCTAAAGGATTTTCCAATAGGACTTGACAACTTTGAATTTAATTTGTGAACGCACTATTTCACTAATCATCAAACTGTCACTGTCAATTTATTCAGTAAACTCAACATTTTCATCATGGTAAAGTACACGAACGAGCAACGTCTGCAAATTATAAAAATTTTCTACCGAAATTTGGTCGTAATTCTCGCCCTAGTAGACAGGCAATAACAAGTTTAGTGCAAAAATTGGAGTCTACATATTAGTTGTGTGATGTTGCCGTGTCAGTGAGACAACGGGTTGGTCGAAATGTTGAAAATATCGCTCCCGTTCAGTCAATTCCATGGCGTTCTCAAGAATTGGGCATCGCTCGGACCACATTATGGCGTATTTTGCGTAAGGATCTTGGTTTACACCCATACAAGATCAAGCTGACTCAAGAATTGAAGCCGATGGACCATTTGACGTGACGTACGTTCTCCGATTGGGTTCTAGAGAAGATGCGCCAAGATGATGGATTTCATCGCAAAATCATCTTCAGTGACGAAGCTCATTTTTGGCTCAATGGGTTCCTCAATTAGCAAAATATGCGTTATTGGTCGGGTGAAAATCCACATGTGCTTCATGAATCACCCCTTCATGCACAAAAAATAACTGTTTCGTGCGGTTTGCATGTCGGCGGAGTTATTGGGCCATATTTTTTCGTCGACAACGTCGACGTTACTGTGAATGGTCAGCGTTATCGCGCCATGATCACAGAATATTTTTAGCCCGAATTAGAAGATATGGACTTGGACGACATGTGGCTTCAACAGGATGATGCCACAAGCCACCAGCACACTCTACAATCGATTTATTGAAGAGTAAGTATGGTGAGCGTGTTATCTCAAGAAATGATCCAATCGAGTGGCCGCCTCGTTCGTGCGATTTAGCGCCGCTTGACTATTTTCTGTATGGCTGCGTTAAGTCATTGGTTTAAGCCAACACGCCGACGACGTTGGAAGAGCTCAGAGCCAACATTGAACGCGAAATAGCGGCCGTTTCGGCTAAAATGTGTCCAAATAATCGACCGCTGCAAACGTGCCCGCGGTGGCCATATGAACGAAGTCGAGTTCCATTCATAAATGTTTTGATTGTACTTCAAGCCGATAATAAAGTTTTTGAAATATCACAAATGGTTTGCGTTTTATTTAAAAAAAAATTTGTCAAGTCCTTATTGGAAAACCCTATATAACTGGGTTTCGCTTCCATGCGGAATTTGTTGATATTTTTATCGCAGATAAAACGACAGTCAATTAAAACCCTTATAACTGTCTGTAAGTTCTATGACTTCGTTGGCATTACAATGGCAGCTATAATTTCTTAGTTTTACTATGATATAAATGACATTTGTTTTATTAGCATTACTAACCAAGCTACAATAATATCACATAATCTGATGATCCACTTCATAAAAATTGCCAGTAGCTTTCTGCCGTCTCGCTATGAATGCTCATCAGTACACCCTCAAGCCAACTTTCGAACGCACGCTAAAACATCGTTATTCGCACCTAAGCCATACAACTCGCTTATGGTATGCCTCGCCGAGCTCTCTATTTCCTAGTCGTTATAACTGTCAAACATTTAAGACCAATGTATAATACATCCGTACCTCTCTTTTCTCCCTCCCTAAGTTGTGTTCACCCGTGCTGTGTGCAAACATTTTAAGGGTATACTAACCCCTTGAGTGTGCGCTAATTATACAAAAAAAGAAACCGTTGTCGTAGCACCATTTTGCAGCAACATCGAATTCCTCCGCATTATAAATGTTGCAATATTCAGGGACCAGTATCGCTGCAAAATCGCAGTATCGTAAGCAATGTAACTGATATTCTTAAAAACGTGAATGAACTCATTCATCTAGAGAATGAAAAGAATCGGACCCAAATTTTATCCCTGAGGAACTCCGTGTTTATTTTCGCATAAAATCGCTGGTTGTGCAGATTCATCCCTAGCCAATTCGCCAACCCGTCGTAGTACTTTTAGAAAATGAAATGGTTCAGGTTTTCGAAAACTTCACTGAAGTCCATGAAACCCATGTTTTTTAGGAACCCGTACAAACTTTTGTGGAGTAGAGAGTTCTGAAATCTTTTCATTACAACACCTTCCATACCTCTTTCAACAACTGTAACGATTAATATTGATCTATAGTTGATTTTTTGGTCCATCTTTATATATTTGCTTTGCCACGGGAATTTTAAGGGTGGGGGAATGTGTAAAATTTGTCAGGGATGCCCCACGTTGGGCGCCAGTTAATTGCATTATTTTACTTATTTATCTTACAAATCTACCTTAAATGTAACATAAACCTATTTCGGTGTTTAGATGATTGAATTAGCGATATTGTTTCAGCAGGTTCGCAGGCAGCTGGTCATTGCGTTGTGCAGACATTGCAAATGTGAGAACATTTGGTTCCCACAGCGCTGCACTGATTGGTTGCATAATGTAGCTGTTTCGGCTGTAAAGGAGTAATGTAGGCGATGTCATATGAACGCATGTGCCACCAGAAGGCTCGTTGTAACGAAATGCCTTGGACATTTCCTACTCGTTTATCAAAAATCTATCAAATCCTTTCGCGCACAGTTCAATCAGTTGAAAGACGGCTCCCAAATATTTACTATTTATATTATTATACAATTCCGTCAATCAAACTCTTGATTTAAAGATAAATATTTGCATTTGAATACCTCCCCAAAGTATCCGAATAACCACCCAATACAGCAGGTGTTTAACACTGAACCAAGTTTAATATGGCAACGGTCAACTAGCTTAGTCCTATTAGTCTTATTATGCAAAGCTACTTTTGGATTCTGCAACTACAATAGATATCAAAGCTTGAAGTCCTCATAGAGACATGTTTAACCCACTGAAAAATTTGGGTGATTCGTAAAGCATGTGCACAGTCACTTTACGGTTGAGCTTGCTCTAAAGAAGAAGTTTGCCACGAGACATATTTTCCGACATTGTTTGTGCCGATCGTATCACCAAGCATCTACACAAAACCTCGGAAATTTTTGAAGGTATTACTCAGGAGGGGGAAGGTTAATTTCCATGAAAATATCCCATACGAATGGACTGTGGGAAGCAGCCGTCAAAAGACCCAGGACCCATTTCAGAAAGACTTTCCTATTACCAAGCCGACCTATGATGAATTCTCAACTCATCTTTGTCAAATTGACATTTGCAAGGCCCTTAACTCTCGTTCAATCACGATGGTATTTGAGAAGCCTAATACTCAAATCGCCATCACCGCAGGATATGTCTTCATTGGATCCAGATCTGGAGAACGTATATGGCTCAGATTTTATTTTATATGGAGCTTTTGCAGTCATATTTCCGCAAGGTGTGTGACGATGTTCAAGTCGAAACAAGAAACAACTCGACGTCCTTGTCTTTTTCTGGGTAACGCTTGCGAATCCCAACTGGAGTCTGAGAAGGCATTCGTATCTTGCTCACTGTCTGTGGTGCAAAAAATACCTTGCCATTCCCAGCCTTGTGAAATACCGATATAGGTTTCATCCATAGAATTTGCATCAATTGTATTTCGTGAACCTGTTCTGAGAAATATACACTTTTCTTAAGAACCCGATTTCGTTTCAATTTTGCATATATAAGGCATCCAAAGTGATTAAATTTCTGATGGACTTTTTATGCGATGCGATAACAATACAAAAATATTCATTTTCCTTCTTCAAGTGAAAGGAACACCAAATCTATTATAATCCATAAATAGCTTACACAATATCGGTTCTTAGAGGACTTGTGCAGATTCTTTGAAATGTTTTTGTTTATCATATGCAAAACAAGTCATATGTTGGAACATTACGATTCACTTAGACTTGAGATACTTCTCCCCATGCCGGACTAAATCATTGATTGTGTCCTCGAAGTGGCAAAGCCTCTCTGGTTTATTGTTGCAGAACTGTGTAGGATGGCTGAATGTGCCAAGTCGGCAGTCAAATTTTTATAAATTGATACAATTCCAAGTAGAAAATAAAATATGGAAGCCAAACCAACTCAATGGCGTTGGAGGTATTTTAAATCAATTTTCTGGCTGGCAAGGATTGTGTTTTTATTATTATTATTTTTGGCAATACTTCTGAAATTGTTTTCGAAAACAATGTAGTTTAGAGGAGGGGATGTGTAGTGTATCAATCCACGAGAAAATATTTTTATTTGATAAATGTGCATATTCGTCCTCCTATGAGGCTGGAAAACCTATCAAGGAGGACTTCTATGACCTCCTGAATAAGGTCTACAAAGGCCGGGGAGTATTATGGCAAAACATATTCGGTTACTTCAACACCGAAAACAACATGGACAGATTAATTTAAAGCAGTTTCAACGAATCGACAATTGTATGTTATGTTAGAATCTCAACATTATTAAGGAGTCGCATCTACCTTAGGTTACCACCAACTTTTGAAAATCACGACGACATTTGCAAATATCTAAAGGTGGAGACGTAAAATGCTCATCTTAAGGCGCGTCAGCATAAAATAATGGCAGCGCGGAAATAGTATTGAGCCAAAAGAAGGGAGGAGATGAAAATTCTACAGGCTCACACCGCAGGGAGGCCGTAAGGTCCTGGAATGAGGAAAACATGCAGCAGTTCTTAAAAAATTCTGACAGAAACCAGTTACTTTTCGAGCTCCAATTAATCTAAATCACTACACAATATTGGTAAGATCCGACTTCTATGGCTACCTAGTGTATCTTCCTTGGATCAATACCAAAAACTACTGAGTAAATTTACGACATAGGAAATGTCAAGACGTGTGATTTCGTCAGCGAAAAGCTATTGTAACAACCTATTGCTAGCGTATAAGGCATAATTTTCATTTGTTTTTTCCGGCTGGGACGACAAGAAGAAGACAGAGCCTTATTAAAGGACAAAGCAAGATTCTTGAGTTCACAATCAAGCTCTTGATTTGGTCTTCTTTTCTGTTAAAGTCAATCTGTTTTCCGCTTGAACATCGTCTGTTTTACCTAGTTAATTGATAGTTTCCACATAACTGACGCCTAATTTACAAACCGTCAACCAAATTGATCATATTGAGGTCCGAGTGGGTAACGTCGATTTGTTTTAGCTAAGATAGGGATGCGTAAAACCCAGCGAACAACTGGGCGGAATTTAGAAGTCGATCCTTTCCCAATCGAGATTCTCTTAAGCTCTCACGGAATCTAATGGCGGTAATATGAGCATCATCCCTGCCAATGAATGATCTGTGAGGCTGCCTCTGATGTCCTGCGCCCCGAAATTGAAATCTCCGGTTCGATGACGAATACTGATATGCAATCCTAGAAACACATCCGACATAAAGAGTGGCTATGCAGAAAAGAACAAGAATGACTCGTGAGCTCTAAGAGCAGAAAAGGAAGGGAAGAACACAGGTTCCTTAGAAGAAAAAATAAAAAGCACGAGAAGCGCTCGATCGAGGCCTTAGAGAGGTGCAATCAGAAGAATAAAGTTCGGAACTTTGATCAAAAAATAAAACAAAGATGGTAAAGCTGCAAGGCCCATACAGAAACCTGCAAGTATGGGGAAGAAAACCTCATATAGTAAATCCCCTGAACTACGCTAACTATAGGCGAATAAATCTTCCCAATATCGCTTATAAAATCGTGCCTGTGTATTATCTGACCGCCTAGGACTATTGGTTAACAGTCAAACCGGCCCCTATCAGTGTGGTTTTAGGCCAGAAAGTCCACCGTAGATCAAATTATTTTCACATTACGCCAGATTTGGGGAAAATCCCAAAAGTTCCAAACCGATATACAACACGTGCAAGAAGACGTTCGGGAATGCACACACAATGCACAATTCCGACAGTGACACCAGCACTGGTAGTTTCTTAATGATATCTGCATGGCTGAAATAAGGAAATAAGCATGCTAAAGCTCTCTATTGAAATATTGATGTCAATTGATTGCATCATTGTAAATTCAATCAGGCTGATAAGGTTCCACCAACAAGAATTAATTTTTACTTAAACCTTGTTAGGGAATTCCTTTGTTTCCGTGTACGACGATCTGTCATTGACTAAAGACGACTTCGTTAGAGTTACATATGTTCTGTAGTCATCATCTTGCATAAATGGGAAGAAACCTGATGATTCCGAGTTCGGTACTGACACACGTCTCGTGTGTTTAACATGAACACCTGTCAAATAAGACTTAATTTCACGAGATAACCATACATCCATGGGAGCAAGGATAAGCCTTGCCCTTGCCCTCCAGTACCGATTAGAACTGTATTGAAGGCACAAATTCCACTCTTGGTATGAGGCGAGGCCGATCCCACAAGGGGGCCTACCTCAGTAAGTCAGTCCCAGACCGAGATCCGGGCGGTTCCTGACTCCCATGGTACCGTGATTTAAATCCAAAAAGACCTACGATCGGCAGCTTGTAACTGGTCAAATCACCGTTACGATAAGACCAGTACTTTGCTTTGCCCCCACTTATTATTAGACAATGTCATTGATGGGCGAAGGCTTGATAGGGTCTAAAGGATAGGGAGATAGATAGTTTGCATCAAATTAACCATCTTATGGACTTTAAATGTAATTATTGCTGACCTTATGTGCGCATCTATAATTTCGAATATTACATCCATAGAGGATGGTTCAATTGGAATCCAGGTGCAAGTTTTCAATCTGCTTGAAATGGCTTCCTTAACAACAAAGTTAAGCTTCACATCAGGCCAAATTTATTCCAGGCTTATAATGGCTATCCTGCTAAGAGCCCGGGATATCTGATAATAAGAATAATTCCTAAATGTCCTGTACCATCGCTGATTGGATTTGGTTCAACCTTACCATCTGTCATCGCTTTGAAAAGATACTGCTCTAGATAATATTTCTGTGAATCAATTCTATCAAGATTGTATTTTTAAGAGGATCACTTTAAAAAGAAGTCACGTTGGAAGGGTTTGAAGTGGCGGTCGCTTTCTATACCTTGGGCATTTAAGAATTCGAAGCTATTTCCTTCAATGATCTCTAGAGTTTTGACATTAAGTCGCAGTCGAATCTTTCGCTAAAGTGTTCTTAGCCAATTTTTGCCTGTCTTTTACTTCCGCACTAGTTTGGATCTCCAAAATATCTTAAAGAATCTTGATAGTACGGCGATTTTCATAGAGCATCTTGATGGGATCCAGTGTCCCAGATGCTCTCTAAAGAACTCTGTCGTTCTTTCTTCTGCTTGGAGATGTGCTACCTCTATTCGGCTCAATGCCGTTGTTAATAGTGGGTGGAGAGAGTAAGCAGCCACAATTTTTGTACTCCTCAGCGTTTTAGTGCGAACTGCCCAACACTCAAACAAGAATACATGTCTAGAATGACCAGAAAAAGGATATTCGATGAATGGAATTTCAACATCATTTTGATCTTCAAAAGAAGACCTCCAATATGAGCCACTAAAAGATATATTAGATTCCATAGCTTAAATGGTAAGAATGCAGCAAGCGGAGAACGTCTATGGGCAGCATATAAAACATCGTACAGCTATCGAAAGACATATTCTGCCTTAAAGCTTACAAAGGATTCCTTTAAAAATATTCAAATTCATTCACTTAAGTGATGTGCATTCGTTCAACAACCCTAAAGCCGGAAAAACATGGAACTCAAGCAGTCTTCCTGTCTGCCATTTCATGCACTGGCCAGTGACTTCATCCTTTCAACTACAAAAGGATATTTATTCCTTGCAAGTACTAAATAGAGCATCACTCTGTCTCAATTCAACGGTGTTCAGAGTGTTTCAATATTTTATGCTAAACATTTTTGCATATTTACCAAATGGAGACGACAAAGAGTTGTTTGTTTTTTGTTTTTTTTTCTTTTTAAATTCCCAACATATCGATGCAAGAGGACATTTCAACAGGATATACCCAAATGTATTCGTATTCTCTTATCTTATTCGGTATGTCAATCAGATGGCGACAACCAGCCAACAACCTACTACACTACAGCCTCGGAAAACAAAACATGTACGAATACGATTTTAGGTACCAGCGAATGGGTATGCTTTCTGTTTTTCGTAAAATCGTTAGATTTTGCAATCCAATCACGTTTTTGAAATTTTCAACTGGTTTGACAAGTGTCACAAATTGGATTTAGATTTGTTTTGTGTGGCTGCGAAATGTTTGATTTTGGCATTTCTATAGTTGGGAAAAATATCTATCGAACATTCCGCACTACTAGTTGTGGCATGAGATACTTGCAGTTGAGTGTGTCAAAGTTTAGGAGTACCTTTTGCCGGAATGATACATTGCATAGAGGGTTGAGGCTGAAGAAGAAAAAAAGTTGGTACAATATTGATGTACAAGCAAACGGTTTTATCTGTGGCAAAGTATCCATAGATGTCAATTGAATTTTGAAGCTGATTTTAAATGCTGAATACCCTGGAAAATAAATATCAATTCGACTCCAGATCGGTCAGAATGTATGTAGTTGAAACTATGTAGACACTCTTCATGCACATATGGTCATTGCCAACATCAGTGAATAAATCAATGTTTCACGGGCGTTAAAGATGCTCTTTGCGTTCTCGGTAGGGTTTATGCTGAGACACACTCAGCACTGGAAAGAGCCAAGTGTGTGGCATGTCAGTCTGTTCACGCTGTATCGTGGTCTTTTATAATCAATCAACCTTCACTTCACTAGAATAATTTTCAACGTTAACTTCAATTACCTGATCACAGAAAGGCGAAAGGGGACAATCCGAAATCAGTCACAGTAAACCCGTTTCCATTTTCGCAAGCGCCTCTAAGACAAGGCGTTGGCACAGGGGTTCCGCAAACTTTAATCCTTCAGTTTAAAAACATGGTGTACCGCCCTTGAAGTTAAAGCCATAGCTATTCATCAGGCCGGTGCTTATCAATCAATGATTAGATCCCTAGCTTTGAACACCATTATATCGAGAAGAGGCACAATACCGCAATTTGTTGTACTAGGTGGGGTGAAAAGTAACCTCCTTGACCGCCAGATTGCGCTGCTACTGCAAAAAAGGTTATGGTGCCTTGAAGTCCGTTCATATTTAGGCAGACATGCCAAATTTCAGTGCGATACTGTCTTTAGTTTTGTTGTGACAGCTGATTGTTGTTGACCTGTTTGGCTCATGTTGAGTATGGACAAAAACGATTTTCGTTCTCTCATAAAACATTATTTTTTGCGAGGCAAAACGGCGAAGGAAACAAAAGAAAAGTTGGATAAATAGTATGGGGCTAATGCTCCGTCAGATTACACCGTCAAATATTGGTTTCGAAAGTTTCGTTTTAGCCGCAACTCCATTACCGATTAAGTCCACAGCGGCAGGCCCTCCGATGCGCTTTCAGAGGAGAATGTCAAAAAAATACATGAAATGGTGTTGGCTAACCGGAAAGTGAAGGTGCGCGAGCTAGCAGATATCACAAAGATTAGTACTGAGCGCACTCCTGACCAAAAACACGAACGCGAGAGCACTTCGAAAGAGTGTTTGGACTCGCTGATTCGGAATCAGGCGGACTTTTGGCGTCGATTGGTAACTATTGATGAAACTTGGATCCACTATTACACACCAGAGAACAGAATAAGTGCCCGGCAATGGACTGAAGCTAGCACGAGTGCACCGAAGCGGCCGAGGGAGGCTCGATGGGTCGGAAAGGTTATGGCGTCGGTTTTCTGGGATTGTCATGGCATGGTCTTCGTGGACTACCCCGAAAAAGGAAAACCCATCAACAGCGAGTATTACTGTGCATTATTTGAGCGATTGAAGGCCGAAATCGCTGCAAAACGGCCTAACATGAAGCGAAAAAAAAATTTTGTTTTTGCAAGACAATGCGCCGGCGCACAAGAGCATCGCAACCACGGATAAAATCAATGACTTACGGCTCCAATTGCTGTCGCATCCACCGTATTCGCCCGATTTGGCTCCCTCACACTATTATCTTTTCGCAAAACCCAAATCAAAAAATGGCTCATCAATCAAAAGTTCAGCTCACACGGAGGAGTATTTTGCAGACCTTCCAGAAAATTACTTTGCGGACGGGATCAAGAAGTTGGAAAATCGCTGGAATAAGTATATCAAGCTAAAAGGGGACTGTATTGAATAAAATAAAAAAACATTTAAAAAAAAAATTTTTTTCACTCCAAAGGAGGTTACTTTTCACCCCACCTTATATTTTGAGACACTCCGACGTTCTACGAAATTGCGTCGTCACTAATGCCTAGAAACGTCACCAGGCCACCCCTATCCTTTGCCAAAAAAATGTTACACTTTTAAGCCAACTCTAAGGTCAGACTTTCGGGATAACTAAGAAATATTTAGACTCACATGGTTCATGCTCAATCCCAAATGGCTCAACAGAGACCTGATCAATTTCAGGTGTAGAGATGTCTCAGATTCAGCAAATATGATCACGGACTAATGGATTCGATTGAGTACTCCTCACAGCAATTTCTGCAAGAGCTTCAGGCACGAAGAGGATAAGAAATCGGTGGCCCATTTCCTTTAGCAATCACTAATCAGTTCCAACTCCTGTAATATTAATGATCTCAGCTCTATGAATCTCTATCGTTCATCAAAAACCCTCTATGGTTTCAGAATCAGGAAAAGCAGGACCATGAATCTGGAAACGTTTTTGCGACAAAAGATGCCAAACTTTGTCAAACACCTTGGAAACATCGACATTTTCGTTTCACTCTTCGGTGAGGCATGCTACCCAACCAGTACTACCTGCCATTGAAAAAATTTCGTGTCTCGAGAAGAGCGTTTCCATTTACTTGATTTGATGGGATGTACGTCTGCAGGAAGTGATGAGTTTGACGAGTTTCCATCTATTCGTAAGTCGTAAACGAGTAGGATTTGTACACAGGGACTTTGCCAGAGCTGAAGAACACCTCTTCAGAAGAAGATGAGATATACCATTTGGACCGGCGGATTTATATAGATTTTTGAGTACTATTTCTTCTACACAAGTGCGAAAGTAGATTCGTCCCATAGAATTTCTGACGCACTCTAGTGTAGGTGTTAGTATTGAGCTGACTTCGAAGTGTGCCGAACGTCATTTGTTTGTGTCCACAGATATACCAACTGAAGGATGACGTAAAATTCTTAATGCTTTTGACGAATGTCCAACAATTTTTACTGCCTTTGAGACAATATAGATCTTTTGGTCTCGGTTTTATTGGAAATGCATACCCTAAGTAAGGCAGTCAATCCTTTCATTTGAATTTTTTCGGTTTTTTCTGTAGGGTTGACTGAAAAAAAGCTCAAGTCGCATCATACTTTTTTCCTTGGTTTGATCATCCTTCATCCGATGAGGAGCTATCGATGATGGGTACCTCGTTATCGAGGAAACAACATGGACACAGTGGAAATTCCTTGAATAGATATTTGGTGTGCTCCAATTGGCTTCTTATATGGCCATGCACTAGAACTTAGCTGATATTGCACAAAAGTACAACGATCCTAATATACTATCCTTCGTATGTACGGTCCTCGTCCAACTATCAAGGCGTCTTCCGTTAATGAAAATATCCTATAGCGAGGGTAGAGTAAATACTGCTCTTATTATAGGTTGCTATGACTTGACAAGCTGACGGTTATAGGTCCTGCCGTTATTGGCCCGGGTCTACCCTGGACAACTTTATTAAGTTTATTAACAAGCATAAACTAAAAGCTGGGCTTAATAACTAACAAAGATATTCTTAACCTAATGGCGAAAGTTTTAGGAAAATGGGACAGAGAGAGAAGGACTGCTGCTAAAGACTGGCTCAAAGACTTCGATGTTTGTTATACGCAAAATTCTAGATATTGGTTCAAAGTGACCGTAATTAGAGCGGTGAGTTCAGATCAGGAGAAGTGGGACGAATCTTAGATAACGAAGATAGGAACTGTATGAAATATTTTGCATTATTCTCGGGCAACCGATGTTTCCGCTCAGTAACTGGTGGATAAAAACTACATCAGGGACGTTCACAACGTTTTTTTTTAAGTATACATGCTAATCAGTTTTAGCCTATTTTCATAGGGGGGTAATCCATGTGGATCGGCCCAAGGCAAAGGTAGGATAAAACAGCGCTGGACTAATTCAATTCTTAGAATGTGGATTTGTTTATAGGGTGAACAAACTTGGCTGCAATATTCGGGAAGATGCCTTACAAAAGGTAATGTACAGGGAAGGAAGGCGCCCGTCTTAGATGAGGGAGGTTGAAATACCCTACTAGAGTAACACTATCTTCAGATTGCGCATGTAGAGAAGCAGGGAATCAGGGCCCCCCGGACTTCAGCTCGGGGCTGACTTATAGAGGTAAGCCTCCTAGTGGGAACGTCGCGATTGAAGTGGTTTAAAACTTAAAACGCAGGAAGAGTCTCCCATTTGGTTTCGACCCGATGTAGAGTTGCAATAAGTACTGGGTGCTGTGATCCTAAGATCAGCAAGAGGTTTTAAATCGGCCTCGATTCATACCAAGGATGGAACTGGTGCCTCCAACAGAAGTTCTGCCTTGGTATCAAAGGAATTGACGGATAGAGGTGGAAAGATATATCCTTGTTCCCATGAATGTTTGGGCATTCAGTGGAATTGAGGCTTATATTGCCAGAAGTTTACTTAAAATATATGAAACATCTGTCCTTCGGATGTTGTCTGTCCAGAATGGCGTAGCTATCCACAATTATGGTAACAATGTTTAAGGTAAGAAAAACAGCGATACAAACATTCATTCAGAACGTTCAACTCAAGTCCAATAACTTTCCGAAATTTGAAAATACCAAAAAGAGTGAGTATTAGATAGTTCGGATGGATCGGACATAATATAGGATAGCATTTAGCCCATAAAAAACTGCTTCAGTTCCAACAGGTCAACTGCTAATTTTATGACATGGAATGTGTAGACGCACATATCTGAGGAAAACAACTACTCGTATCTTGCACTTGATATTTCAAGTACATTTGGCAGAGTTTAACACCAAGCCCTTTTGTTGATACATTAGGGATCGAATATATTCTTTAAAGGTTTAGATATTAATTTAGAAATAACGAAATTTAAGTTTTCTTGGACAGTTTCTGAATATCAGCACAAAATAAATGCTGGGGTGCCAAAGGGCTCCAGTGTTCGACACTGCATTTTACTTTATTGATGATTTCTTGTCTTGTACTCTATGTCGAAATCGGACAACATACCTTTCATTGTCACTTTAGAGTGAGCACATCTACGATAGCACCAAGAATACAACGAAATATGGAATGCCCTAACACACAATTTATTTCCAAACCATTATAACCTGCAAACATTCAAAACCAACGTACATCGGGTTTCCTCTTTTTTCTCCCTAATTTTCCTTATACCCCGCTATGTGCAAGCATTTGAAATGTCCAATTACAACATATTCTCGGTATCGGGGTGAAGCTGTGGTTGTATATATAAATTGACTTATTTATCAAGTAATACTATTATTTTAGTGCATTCATGTAAAATTTCATATAAATGTGATTATTAATTCGCGTTTTATCTCTAGTTAAACAGAATCATAATGGCAACTGAGACGATGATGGTGAAAATTGAGCATCGCGCTGTAATTAAATTTCTCACTAATCAAGGAAAAAGTCAAAAAACTATTCATGAAGAGATGGTGGCTGTTTACCAGGGTTCCGCACCTTCATTATCAACTGTGCAAAAGTGGTCAAGTGAGTTCAAGAGAGGCAGAGAGAGCATTGAAGACGACCCCCGCTCCGGCGCCCCGGCTACTGCTTGTACGCGAGAAAGCATCAAAGTTTCCAAGGCTGCTGCGCGAGATTGTGGTTTCGAAGAAATCCAACACCCGCCCTATAGTCCAGACCTTGCCCCTAGTGATTATTTCCTGTTTCCGGATTTGAAAAAATGTCTTCGTGGAAAAAGATTTTCGGATGATGAAGAACTCAAGTCGGCAATAAATGGGTATTTTGCAGAGAAGGAGGAAATTTATTTTTTTGAGGGTTTAAAAAAGCTTATCTCAAGATGTAACAAATGCATTGATGTTAGGGGAGATTATATTGAAAAATAAAAACAATTTAAATTGAATTCGCATTTTCCTTAAGATCGATACCGAGAATATATCGTATAAATGAAAAAATGAAATTATGGCGTTGCCAGCTTTCCGAAAGTCAAGACTGTGCTGTCCCTCGGAAACGGGACTTCTTTTATTGTACTCGTACTTTGTTGCCACAAGATCCATCTGCCATGAGTGAACATTATTCCGATTTGATGTCTGACACGTTCTATGCGTTGTTAATAAACTATGATGACGCACAGAAGAGATGGCTCAAAAGTTCATTTTAGCAAATCATAATTTCGGTATGTGACACTGTAGTAATCCTTACTCGGTAAAACCTCATTGTAAGCGGGGTTGTAATTGCAAATTGCAAAATCATGATTATTGCCGGCAAGAGTCTTGATTATATACTAAAATTCCAATTACACTCCGAGTACATTTTGTGAAGGTATTCACTTTGAAAGCTCAAAGTGTCATATACGAGTACCACTGAAAATATACCATGCTCTGAACAACAGTTTCCCTGTCGTGCAGAGTTCCGTACTTTTTAACTCAACCCCAGCAATAGCCTACCTTTTAAATAATTCAAAGCCTAATTATCCCACCCAACGAGCAGCAAAAACAATTTTTATTTCCGCATCTGCTAGAGACATTCCCCGTAAATTATCACCGATACCAAGCCTAACTTTTCAGTCGTCAATCTCTCACCCTCTAACACCTGAAAATAATATCCTACTGCTGTCCAATTCAAATTCGATTCATAAAACATCATAAATTCTAATGAATTTCCCCCAAAATTGAGTCCATTCACCATGTGGTGCAGAACCAACCATCCAATCCCGTCGCCATTATGGGTCACCTAGCCGAAATTCATACCTATCCCCGGTGTACGGTTCCATTCAAAATTTACCTAATTTCCCAAAGCGATAAATTAAAATATTGTCAATACCTCCTGACTGTCGTCGATGGGGTGTGACAATAATCGAAACCTCTACTGTATGAAAGTTTTAAGGGCGAACATTCCAGAAACGCTGCTATATTCCCAGGAAACAGATAAACAGACATTGACACAGTACGAGTATCGTGTAGTCTGGCAACATCTACGGCTCACTTTCTCTCATGACCAGAGGGGGTTGTGCGGGCGGCCAGAGATCCAGTGAGCCCTACGGCTTTCATATTTCAAAATTAATGTTTATGTGAAGCTTGCTCGATGCGCGTATCGGCTCGGGTATTTCACTTCGGCAAAATATCGAATTGGAAGTAGATTTTATAAAACTACACAGCCAGACGTTTGGTGTAATAAATCTCTTTGATGGAAATCCGATATTGGCACATAACCGTAGGGGTTATTACTGCAACATTTCTCACTCAGTCCGGACTGGACTGGGTGTCATAACGACAGACTGTAGATAAGGATCAGTCTAAGTGTGACATCTATCAATGTTATGACGTCGAAAGGTCATTTTGGGCAAAATGAAAACCCGAACGGATGCCGACTGGTTGTGGAAATGGTTTCAAATTGAAGTATTTGGTGTTTGGTGAACTCTGGTGAATGTTCACACCTTCTTTCCTGGCCACGTAAATTGGAAAATGTTACAGACGGACTATGGGCAAATACTTAACTATTCTATTAGAATCAATTCCATTGAGGTGGCACAGTAGAGTATCATTGGTTTAATGTTTTATGAAGGCTTCACTGTGGGTCGGTACTGCATAATTATATTTGGATTGTGATGTGGTATTGTACTTCCAATATCTTCTGATTTACTAGTACATTTTGTATTCAAATGCTCTTAGAACTATCTATACTATTTCAGGTTTCATTACATTTCTTTTGAAATGTTTTGTTGGTCAGTCTTGAGCTCAAAATTGTACAATTAAGACTCACAATTGTCGGGTTCGTAATATGAAGATAATAGATTAGATTAGGTTTTTTTTTTCGTATACTAGCTTTACAAAAGTTTTGACAAAATCAATTTAGCGTGGCTATGCCGTCTGCCAGGTTGACAATATTACTATAAATCAGTATTGCATATAAATAAATTACGTTCCCGTCATATGGGCATAGTACCCCTTTACACATTTATTTGTATTGTATCCTTTGAAAAATAAAATAGTAATTTTAAAAGTTCCCTGTTAATATGTTTTCTGTATAATTGAACGCAATTTTGCAGTATTCAAATAATTGGTGCAGTAGCGATATAATTTCGCGCTCTGATAGGACATCTTTTCCAAAAGAAACTTTCGCCTAGTTTCTCGTGGGATTGGACATTTGCTAGGAAATGCAGAGTATGTTCTCTTTCTTCCGAATTGCACATGCTGCATAGTACAGAAAGATCTTCATTATGGGGGACGAAATGAAACTGATTCCTAGAAGCTCTTCTAGGAGTTTAAACATCATGGAGATCTCCTGAATGGTAAGAAAATCTTGAAAATAGTTTCGGCCCTCGAGATTCTGATTAAGCCGTATGCCGTAATTCCATCCACTCTTCAAATCATGCAGTTTTGTTTCGCATTGTTATAGGGCCACTATATTTGGTAGCCGGTTGTCTGGCATGCTTATCACCGTCAGTATGTAATTCATGTGCAGCTTAATCGCTTTTATATATAGCGGAGATGAGCCCATTTCCAGCATAAGCATGACAGTTTTTCAAATTGTTGTGTCTCAGCAGCTGTCAAAGTTATCAATGCCATCTAGCTGTCAAAATATTTAGAAAGGTTTGCCATTTCATCACGCATCATTTACGCTTGCCGAACATGCGGAAATTGTTAAAAAATATTATCGAAATTCCGGTTAAATTGCTCGAGGGCTGCAGGGTGCAGGCAATGCGTCACACAGTGGAAAAGTTTGAACGTGAGTACACTCTTTTGGATTTTAAGCCACCAGCCAAAAAAGAGATTGGTGCGAAATAAAGAAAACATAGCCGTTGTAGCAGCCGGTATCGAAGAATACCCATTCGGCGCTGATCAGCTGAATTGGTCACCGTCAGATTTTTGCCTCCATCCATATAAGATTATGCTGATCAAAGAATTGAATCCGGGCGACCATAGACAACGCCGTAAGTTCGCTAATTGGGCACTGGAAATGTTGGCCGGAGATCCGGATTTTGTTCAAAAAATTATCTTCTCGGACGAGGCCCATTCTTGGCTCTGCGGCTATGTCAACAAGCAAAATTGCCATCATTGGAGCGAAGACTCTCGAGGAAGGCCAATACTTGAGATGGCTGCGCGACAAGATCTAAAAGTAGCAAATGTAGGTAACACCACGACTTTCAGGAGGCCAGGGCATACCAGATGTAACCTTCGCTACGGAATCTATTTACATCCGCAAGAATAAAAAACTTGCGAGTAATCGAGGATTATACGCGTAGCGATCATCAATACATTGTTTTTGATTTAGAAGCAAACCAGCAAACTCCTATCTGGAGCCGTTCAAGCAGCACCGAGATGGAACATCAACAGGTTAGACGTCATTGAAGAAGGAGAAAGTGCCGTGCTCCAAGTACAAATATCTGTGGAAGTAAAAGCTGAAGCCACGATGCAACAATTCAACAATGCTTCAATGCCCTGGAAAATCTGCAACAACAGAAGGAGAAATCCAGTGGACAGACGAGATAGCTGAGCTCCGCAGGAGATGCTTACAACTAAGGCGCATAGTCACCAGGGGAAGGAGAAGACACGCTGAAAACATAGAGGAAGCTCTAGCGGAGTTCAGAACCAAAAGATACGAGCTCAAGAGGGCCATCAATTCGAAGCAAAAAACGGAAGTGGGAGGATCTCCGCCGAGACATAAACAGCGACCCCTGGGGGCTAGGCTACAGGGTCGTAATGCGGAAACTGGGAGCCCAATCGGTACCGCCTATTTTAAACGAATAAAAGATGGAGTGCATTGTAAACACCCTCTTCCCAACTCATCCGGTCAGGCCTCCCGACAACACACCAGCCCGACGACAGGAAACTCCAGGTTTCAGCGTAGAAGAGTTGATATTAGCCGTGCAGACAATGAAAAACAGAAGAGCACCCGGCCCAAGATATTCTCAGAAGAAAGAAAAGAGAAGATGAACAATACCGGGAAAGCACGTAAACCCGAAAGGGTGTAGGATCACAGCCAACTGAAGTAATGCGAAGAGCGGTCCCAGGGTGTTGTGTCAGAAGCCACAAGGTCGGGAGGAGTTTTAGCCCGTATGAACCGAAAGCATGCGTAGAAAGCCGGACACACGGGGATGGTCAACGCCAACAAACCTCCTTATGGTGCGTAATTCATTTCTCCTTCCCCCAAAAGGAAAAGAAAAAGTCATTGGAGGTGTTCGGCCAAGAATCAATGCATTCACAAAGATTGTTTGGTGCGGTTTATGGCATGGCGGTATCACCGGACCCTATTTCTTTCGAAATGACGACAATAACACCTTTACCGTCAATGGTGTCAGGTATAGAGCGATGTTAACCAACTTTCTGTGGCCAAAGCTCGACAACATCGATATATCTGAGCTGTGGTTCCAACAAGACGGCGCAGAGGAGAAATTTTGCGACTGGATCATCTCGCGGCGGGCGTTCATTAGTTTGCCGCCGCGATCATGCGATTTAACACCACTCGATTATTTTCTCTGGGACTAGTAAGTTCTTCGTCTATGCTAACAAGGCAACAACTTTTTGACGAGCTCGAGGCCAACAATTGGCAAGCAATTGGCGGAATAACACTGCACGTATTGGACCGGGTCATCAAAAATTCAACCGACCGCTTGAAGCACTGACGGCCATTTGAAAATAAAGTCTGAATCAATTTTATATCTCACACCTTTTACGAGGTGTGTTCAAAACGTAAGGTAGCTTTACATTTTTATAAAAAAATATTTATTTATTCATCAATATTAATGTTGTCCCCTTAAAAGTAATCCCCCTCAGATATAATACACTTGTGCCAACGCTTTTGCCAATCTTCCAGGCTCTTCAGTTTTGCGAAATCCGTTGAATATGGTGGCTGAGGCAAGATTGTCGTGTTGTTTTTGATTAACATTGACGTCATTCAAGATCTCCTGAGCGATGCTCACTAGATGGTTCTGCTGATCAAAATGAAGACACATGTCTCATGCCCACAACATCCAAAAAATTGCATGACACGAGCCGACCGAAATGCCAATATCCTCAGCGTCTTCGTTTATGGTTATTCGTCGGTTTCCCAAAACAATTTTCTTCACAACTTCGACGTTATCATCTTTTGTTGATGTGCTGGGGCGTTCAGAGCGAGTTCGTCATTGGCATCTTCTCGGGCATCTTGGAAGAGCTTGTATCACTTGTAAACATTTTTTTTTTACTTACAGCAGACTCACCGTATGCCACTGTCAACATTTCAAGTGTTTTAAAGTACTTGATTCAATTTTTTACACAGAATTTGATGCAAATTCTTTGCTCTATAATAATTGAAAATCGCCGAGCACACTGGATAGACTCTATCACACAACACGTCTATCCTTTCTATCTGTCAAAAACAAACTAAGTATTCTATATACTTGAAACTGTGAACATATCTTCGGGATATACGGACTAACACAGCAAAAAAAAATCGATAATCGAATGTACGTTGCCCGCGAAATTTCAAAAGTCACCTTACTTTTTGAACACACCTCGTATAACACAATCCGTTGAAGATAATACATTCAGTCCTTCTTCTCTATTAAAGCTTATTTTTAAATCGGTTTCGATGGTTCGTAAGGTCACAGAATTTATAAACAGAAATTTACAGATTTGAATCTAACCGATGTAGTTTTGTTTATAACCGCCTTAGTCCCTCTACAATTGGTTGAATCTAATTCTGATTCAGTAAAATGGAAAAATGATACACCTTCATCTACTTTTTTCTGTCAAAAGAAATTGTTAAGTTAAATTGTTCTAAGATTAATAGAATACTATCCAGTGACATGAAAATCAAATTCAAAGACTTAGTAACCGAGACTAAAGTTTTATACCCGGTGTATGCATGAGTCTTTCCGGTGGAGCCAGCGAAAAGTACGCAGCGTATTAATTCAACACATACGTCATTTTGTTCGTCTAACATTTAACTATAAACACACATAAGTCGAGTCCGACTTAGCGTCTTTGTTGTATCGTTCAGTGTTCAGTCGAGTTTTCTGGCTGAAAAAGAACATTTGCAGCACACGTATTGCTGTTGAAAGTCATGGTTTGCTGGTATAAATATATGGTGAACACCCTCCATCAATTAGAACATGTAAGACATGGTTTCGAGAATTTAAAAGTAGTGATTTCAATGTAAAAGACAGTGAGCGCTGGTCTACCAGACCACAAAAATGCGAAGACGAGCCATTGCAGGAGTTATTGGATGATGACCCAACTCAAACTCAACTACAATTAGCAGAAGCATTACATGCGTCAATCAGCAGAAATTTACGAGCAATGCGGAATATCAACAAACTCGGTAAATGGGTTCCACTTGATTTGAATGAACGTCAAATGGAAAATCGCAAAGTCACTTGTCAAATGCTGCTTCAACGTCACGAAAGGAAATCATTTTTGCATCGAATTGTGATGGGTGACGAAAAATGGATTTATTTTTTATATATTTTCCTGCATCCGGCAGACTCTCCAGACTTGGCGCCAAACTTATGCATACTCCTGGTACTTAAGTTCATACTCATGGTATTATATGCCATTCCTTTGCCTATTGGTCAATTATCTGAAGGTGTTTTAGAATAAGAAGTCAACAAATTTACGCGAACACAACACAAGAAAATCTTCAACAATGAATACCATCATAGACCCAATGGATATGCTTTTAACTTCGGATCCATTGATATCAGCTATTCGTAGTAATATGAGAAACTTTCAAACAAGTATAATAGACGAAGACATAACGGCATATTTAAACAATTAAGAACAGGTTATAAACAACAACATAATATTCAATATAATAAATAAATCATAATAAAACTAAAACAATTTTTTATTTCCATCGTTACGTTATATTTTTTAAATTTCATCTCACAAATAGCAGCCAATGTTTAAATTTGTTATTAGCAAAACCTTCTTTCTATGATTTTAACAATAAAATAAAAGCAATACTTTAAAAACAGTTCCAGCGCGAACATATCTGTATGGGCTCGCAACACCGATTTAACTTTCTTTTTGCTACTGTCTTCCATTCGCATTACCTTCCAGTTGCATTTATTCCCCACCTCAATTTTTTTTTGAAATTATGTACATATGTATACGTGGTTGGATTTTCATCAAGTTTTTATTCTTGTATTCAACTAATTTTGTACACCGCTCGAATCAGTATCCGCCTACTTACAATAAATTTTCTCACAATTTCTACGCATGTGGAAACAAGTCCTTATCTTGAGTTTCGTACAAAATAAAGCCGAAACGATCGTAGTTTGTCTCTAATTAGCATGATAATCCCCTACATGTTGCTAATATCTAGAAAAGGAAACAACTCAACAGCCTTAATAGTCCCTAGAATTTCCAGAATCACCCTTCCTGCTCCACCAAAAGGGTTTAAATTCCAACACAAATCTTTCCTTAATTTAATAGAGGGTAACAATAAAAAATAAAACAAAAATACGTAGTCACGCGAGAGGCTCTCAATGCTTATCAGCGAATGTCATAAGCCACTTATTTGGCAATTTTCAAGAATATACATATCTCCCCTCATAGTCAGTGTCTAATTAAATAACATTTCCCTTCCGAAATTCAGCACCAAAATTCCAACCTTGTCCTTGTCGACGACTACGACAACGACAACGACGGATGCTACACTTTTTGTCCCTAGTCATGGTACAGAACAAGTACTAGTATAGAGCAAATAAAACCAGAAAAACAGCAACAACAAAATTTTCGCAAAAATCCATGCCAACTCTGAGAAGATACCCCGAATATAGCAAAACCAAGATACAACATTCACTCGTAATGAACATGTTTTTTTTGTTTTTGAGGGGAGGCGAAAGGTTGGAACAAATCCCATACCACACGATGAGTTTCTATCCCCAATTCCATGCAGAAAATAAAATAGAAGACAAGTTCTACTAGGGTTTACTCAAAAATGTTACCATGGCGCATTGTCCAACCCTAAAAGTTTGCGTCCGGACTCTGGAGGAAAAAACAAACTAAACCACCATCACCGGGAGCACCACTAGAACCATCAACTCGGTACCTACTATTCCATTGGAGAGGGAAGACAAATTTAAATTAAACGTCCTTGTAACGGAGTACATATGTTTGCATGGGGATATCAAATTTAGAAACATTTTACGTAGAATTTATGAAAATTATGCCATTTGTACGGATAGCCGTGGAGAAAGATACGAGTATGCTGCTTGGTAAATTATTAAGTGGGCTGGTTTGAGAGCAAGTGTATCGTTGGGTGGATTAGTTTAAAGTTGCAGTTGCCCTTATGGCAATGCATCATGTTACGTATTTATTGTTGATTGTGGTGGTCTGTTATACAATAATTATCCTGAACCACTTTGTTGCCAAGTAGTGTTCTATTCTTTAGCATCTAAGCTAAGAGTACATGATTTATAGTTTCCTAGGCCAGAGGCCATTCATTTAGCAGCTAATTGCCACTGATACTTGTTGCTTCTACTTGAATGTTCAATGATAACATTCACACTATAAGCTCGCGGAAGGTCCGAAGCTACTTTAACCTTATGGAGTAGCTTTGAAAAAAAAATTTAAACAATTCAAATAATTTTGCAATCGGATCGGTCAACTTTTTCTTTACCTACAAATTATATAAAAACTTTGAAGCATAGAAATTTGATATCTATACCTGTATCACATGTTTAATATTTATCTTTAGTTTGATCCCGGAAAGTGAGATTATCGTAGAAAGTCAATCGTACTTCATCTTAAGACCGTCCATCAATCATTTGGCTTACCCAAATGGTACAGAGCTGGTGGGTTGGAATAAGATACTTTACGAAGTCTCTAGACTTCTGAAGGCCTCTCAGCTGTTGAAGTTTTCATATGTTCAAAAATGAATTTCTGAAAGGTCTCCCAGTCGAAAGGTTATTTGGTGTTTTAAGCTCTGTTGAAAATGTCGATTTTCTTTTTTTCGACCTCGCACCAAGAGATTCCACCATTCCTACATGACAAGAAAAAGCCGCATTGGTGGACATCAGCACTGAGACTGCTTAGAAACTATTGTAGAGAAGTTTTCAATGTAGCAAAAAGCACAAGAAAACTGACTGACTGAAACTCATACAAAGAATCCCTCAAATTATATAAAAAAGAACTGAGGAAGGCAAAGCGACAATGCTGGAGGTCATTCTGTGACAAAATCACAGAAACCACTGAGGCATCGCGGCTAAGAAAAATCCCCTCTGCAAATCCTATGACGCCTAGCTGTTTAAAAAAACCGATGGCTCCTGGACAACCTCAAGTGATGAATCACCCAATTTGCTACTGGCCACCCACTTTCCAGGTAGCTCCCAACTCGCGGACAGTAGCAGGCCGAACAGGCCTACTGCAACTGCGACCAAAATTCAGGGTCTGATTACTAGAGACAAACTGCTCTGGTCGCTACATAGCTTCAAACCATACAAGTCTGCTGGTCCGCATGGTATAATACGAGTACCTGCCGAGCTACAGAGGTCCTCAGATATTATTCTGCCTGTGCTAGAAAATATTATGAGGAGCTGTGTAGAACTTATCCACATTCCACTGTCATGGAAAGAAGTCAATGTTGTATTCATTCCCAAAGCCGAAAAATGTTCTCATGTTGTCCCAAAGGACCTCAGACCTATGAACCTATCACCTTTCCTTCTGAAAACTCTAGAACGACTGATTGATATCCATGTATGAGCTAAAATTGATCCAAGACTTCTGTCAACGGGTCAACATGCCTACTATAATGTAAAGTCGGTGGAAACGACTCTGCATTCACTGACTAGCCACATCGAACGATCGCTACAATATAAAGAGTACACAATGGATGCTTTCCTGGACATAGAGGGCGCCTTTAACAACGTTAACACATCCGTAATCACGACTGCGCTGTCAATTCTGCAGATAGAAGACTCACTTGGGGAGTTATGCTAAAAAGCAGGATAATGAATCCCAAACTGGGTGGGACTCTCTCCTTCTCTGGAACTTTGTAGTTAATGAACTGCTGATATACCAGGAAGCGAGTGGTAGCAGGGTGATTGCCTATGCGGATGATGTTGCTATAGCCGTCTCAGATAAGCATCTCAATACCATTAAAGAACTCCTTCAAGTAAATCTCAATAGATTAACCCTCTGGGCAGATTGCTGTAGATTGGGAATAAAACCCCCATAAAACTGATCTTGTCCTCTTTTCCAGAAAATACAAAATTTCAATTATAGAGGCTTCTTCAATAAACGGTACCAGTCTAGTATTTTCCAATACAGCAAAATATCTGTGTCTCATTTTTGAAACCAAACTGGAAACGTAACATTCAAAAAAGAGTCAATAAAGCTACAATAGCTTTAAAGTCTTCCATGTAAGCTTCCCCTCTAAATCATTCTGTGAGAAAGATGCTTTCATGGAGGACAAGTCAATCCATCCATACACAGATGGATCTAAAATCGATAGCGGATTTAGTGGCGGTGTCTTCTCAGATAAGCTAAATCCAAGCCTCTCTTTCCGTCTTCCAAATCACTGTAGCGTGATCCAGGCGAAAATTTTGGCGATTAAAGAACCTTTGTCCTGGCTGAAGAAACATGTGATATCTGCAAAGAATATCCGCATCTTTTCGGGTAGTCAGACCGCTATTAAGTTCTTGGGCTCGGTTTCATTAAATTCTAAAAAAGCCCTTGAATGCCGATTATCTCTTATGGAGATGGCAGAGCAGTTCAACCTTCACCTTTTGGGTCACAGAGATATTCGAGGGAACTATAGAGCCGATGCACTCGCCAAAATTGGAACCAATCTACCTATTCTACCGGAAAATGGTAGGTGGACTGTTGGACCAACATGTCTAGCGACCAAACAAGTCTGCCCAAAGCTGGATCTGAATTGCTCTAAGAGTCTGATGCTTCTATATAGAAAACATCTAAGCGCCATCAAAGGTGTCATCACTGGACACTGCCTCATAAGCAACCACGCAAGAAGGCTTGGCGCCTTTACAAACAATTTCTTTAGGAGCTGCATGGACGAGGAGGAAGAGGAGACAATTATCCACCTACTCTGTACATTTTCAGCTCTCTCCCAGCCCTATGCGATCTAAAAAATATAGACGTAAACAGTCTCCTACTCTTCATCTTAATCTCAAATTGGGTCCATTAGTAAAAGGATCATGGATCCACGTGGCGTCACAATGGGTCAATAGGCCTAAGTGGGTTGGTATTTCCAACAGCCATTCTTACCTACCCCTACCTATCTCTAGGATTGGAGAACTTATCATTTTCTTGACGGCGGCGTAGGCTAGTATTATGTAACTAGTCGACCACGTACTTACCATTTTAGCCTGCAGAAGTAAGGATTTACTCATAGTGTTTCCGAGGACAATTAATGGGATGTAAGGCAAGTAATTCGTTGTGAACTTGTTTGTTGCACTACTGGCACAATGCAAGCTATAAGACAGTCAGTAGCTTCCGATCAGTTTTTGTACATATTTCCAACTAGACATATTAAAAACCGGAAACTATCTTTACGTCATGCTAAATACATTGCTCATTCGTCTGATCGAGGAGCTCGTAGAGCAATTTTTATATAAGCATCTGTAGTGAGAGTATAACAGGCTTAAGTTTGCGAATTTAGCGGAGCGTTCGCTCCGATGCCTGAATCTCAAAACCGTTTGCTTAGTTCTTTCTCTAATAACAAAATCTCATTCTGCTCATCCTATTGCACTTCTTGGATGGCGGTGATATCAGTCTTGTAGCGGCCAAGGAACTTCCTGTAATACACCGTCTATATGTGGACTGTAACGAGTCAGAAAATTCCATGTGCTGAGCCGAACGTCTTAGTCTGTTTTTTATTAGCTTACTTCACCAAGAATAATGCCATCCATATTCGAGGCTGTTTGTTGCTTCACAACAAATAGTATTTTACACAGTCGGGCAGATATAGTGGTAGTAATCCACTATGGCGGATTGAGACCTGTCGATGGTTCGCTTTGTTCTCCTTGACTCAACATCTCTATTTCGACCTGGTTAGACTCCACAACATTCCAATATGGCCCTGGGCTACGAACATGTCGATGTAGCCTAAATGAAATCGTTGCTAGATCTAACTCTGACGCCGCTGTTGACTTTATCTGAGTTCCTCCGTCAAAATGTATTTATTGTGCTTTGCCTGGAACATGTAACTCCAGTACATGTCCAAGACGTTCTTGTTTGAGTCAGGATACAGCAGAATACTTCTAGGAGCTAACCTCAGCGTCTGCTTAGTTTAGAATCATCTATGGTGTAGTAACTACGAGTATATTTCTCGGCAGAGATACACTGCATTCGAACGAAAAAAATCAGAACAAATACTTTAAGATTGTATCACAGTTGCCACTATATTTAATTGGAAAAGCCCTGCTAAACCTTTATATTACAGCACTGTTGGAATTTTTTCTTTACTATAAAACGATTAAAGGGCAATTAATCTTAAACTAGAATAAATTGTCCTTTAACAGTTTTTATAGTGGAAGTAGAATGGCCAAAATGCCAAACAATTCTTTTAATTAAAAAGAAAACCCATTAACTTCGCATTCAATTCCATATTGCACCTTAGCACCATTACTCTCAAAGATGGTGAAACGAATCTTTCCTAACACTCAACGCCCCAACTGAACTCTGGCCAAAATAACATCCCCATGAGAGTGTTGACCGCAAGTGTACAACTGAAAATGGACTGCACAGGTCGAAAAGGCACCCAACACGATCCTATTACGTGGTACTAACCCCAGCAAACACAAAAAAAAATGGGACATCCAGCCCGACAGTGTGCCTCTGGAATACCTCTATAATATTGAAATTCAAACCCTCAATACGAGGTACAAGAGTAATCGTAAAATATGTCAGCCCGGACAATATTTACCCAAGCCAAGGCTTTCTCCAATTGATTCACCTAACAATGTGACTTGTTTGGAAGAATACGTATATCAATAGATTATGTCCTTTCATGGGGAAAATTCGTTTATCTCAATTGTCCAGGGACCCTTTCGCTTCTGGCATTTGGCAAGGGAAACAAGGGAAACATTGGTGAAGGCGGCTGTGCCCCAAACAGAAGCGGAAGTGCCAGCATTTTGGGTAGAAAACTCTTTGACATGCACCCAACAAAGAAGAGAACAGTTTGTTGTTTATTCAAATGGAAAATGTAAGGGGCCATTGAATTAACATACAAAATATTCCCAGCACAAGATACGAATCGTATAAAATGTGGTTAACCAATTTATGTATTTTTAAATGGAGCTTAATAATTTAACTGAAATGGAGGCATTCAAATTAGAGTTATTCGATTCGAGGGAGTTGAATTGGGCAGCATTGTGAGATTGTAGTCGGGGTTGCCATGGGGGCAATTACTATGGTAAAGGAATAAGTTTGGATATTGAAGGAAGTTTGTAAACTGTTTGGAAGTACAGCGTTTGTGTAGTTTATACCCGACTTCAGCTGAGTCATCCAAAATTAGGTGTACATATGGAGGAATAGAAGAGATACGAGTATCTCTGGTCGTACTGATGGGCGGAAGCAAGTCGTGCATTTGGGTGTACAGTAAGACAGTGGAATGGGGTGGAAGCAGATGAACACTTATTGGATTAATAAGCCCATATCCCCGTAGAATACCAAAGATCGGTTGTATGCGCATATGTTCCAACAAAACCAACCCAAAGAACTCCTACAGCTTTCAATAAAAATAGCTCCAAGTTGTTCAGATTGTTTTATGCAAGTAATTGCAGTTAGAAATACGCAGGTTATAAAATTTTAGAAAAACGGAACACCGGCCGTCGAAGGAAGAATATGCAAATGAATTGGCAGTGGAATCAGAGTCATTTGGAACCTTGAAAATGAAAGCTCATTTTGTACCGCACCTCTTGTGAAGAGTAAACGTCCAGTAAACTCTTACACTTGGTGCCTAATTCGTCCTCTTACGGTCGACATAATCGTCCACCTGAGCAAGTTATTCGAATAACCATTGACTGCGGTCATTACAGATCGAACTAAAAGGAATATAACAAGCTATAAGTTCGCTTCAAATGCCAGCTCAGCTAAGGAATGTCTCTTCTTAGATCGCTTAACAGACTCAAGTCTATGCCAAGTCAGTGGTATATCCAATTATATGGGCAGGCAATTAGACCTTATTTTCACAACAGATCCAATTAACTCCTCAGTCTCATTTTGTCCCCTATCTCTCTCAACAATCGATAACTACAATCCCCTCCTTCTACTTTCATTTTTTCATAACTCTTCATTCCAGTCCACTCCCCCTACAACTCTCTCATCCCACGACTTTCACAAAATCAGTGAATATCTCAGCAGATCCCTCTTTAATTTTCACAACCTCAGTATAAATGATGCCTTTGCCGTTTTTATAAAGAAATATTTAATTCTGTTTCCCTTTACGTTCCATTTTCCCGCCTTAAAACATCATCTACTAGTCCTGCCTTGTATAATCGCAAGCTTCGTTCCTTACGAAATCAGAGAAATAAGTTATGGGCTGTTTTCCTGCGTACCAGATCCTTTACCGACTATTCCAACTATCTTGGTGCTTATCTGCATTTTACCGAACTTTACGATTCCCTTTACCAGCGCTACCTTAACAATGCGCAAGTCAACCTTATAAACCACCCTAAGTCCTTTTTCCAATTTGTTAACTACAAAAGAAAGTCCGATGGTTACCCTCCTTCCCTCTCTTTCAACGACAGGTCATCAACTGATCCACTCACCATTGCCAACCTATTTGCCACCTTTTTTAAACAACCCTTCACCAACGACTCCTTTGTACCAGATCCATCCATAATTAGTTACCTACTGAACTTCTCCAATGGCCCACTTCTCTCTCATATTTTGGACCCGTCTTATATCGAATATAAATTACACCAACTCAATGACGAATTCACACCCGGCCCAGATGGCCACCCTGCCATATTTCTTAAAAACTGTTCTTCCTCTCTTTCCCTTGCCCTTTCTAATCTCTTCCGTCTATCCCTTTCACAAGGAGAATTTCCTCATAACCCCGATCCACAAGAAAGAATCAAAGAATGAAATAACCAACTATCGTCCCATCGCTAAACTCTCCCATATACCCAAACTCTTCGAAAGTATTTTGTATGAAGCTCTAAGCTTCCAATGCAAATCACTTATTTTCCCTAGACAACATGGCTTCCTAAAGGGAAGGTCAACCACCACAAATCTCGTTGAATTCGTATCCTTTGCCCTCTCTGCACTAGAGAATGGCAATGAAGTCGATGTAGTTGCAACCGATTTTAGCAAAGCCTTCGATAAAATCTCTCATCGGTTAATCATCTTTAAATTGTCTGCCCTCGGCTTTGAACCCATACTGTTGAAATGGATATCCTCTTACCTCGAAAACAGTTTTTACAGTGTTTGTTTTAGGTCAACCCTCTCCGCTCCATTTTTGGCCACCTCTGGAGTTCCACAAGTCAGCCATCTCGGTCCCCTTCTTTTTATATTAACCATAAATGATCTCGATATGATCATCAAACCCTCGTCTGTCTCCCTTTACGCCGACGATACCAAATTTTTCAAAACCATTTCCTCTCCCCATGACTCTTTCCTCCTTCAACAAGATCTTGATAGTTTCTCGATCTGGTGCCTCAAAAATTCTTTGGAACTTAACATCGCCAAATGCCAATCCATCACCTTCTCACATAAGCGGAACCAATCTCCTCCCCGACTCTATCTTCTCCATAAGCAACCTATCTCCTCCGTACAATCTCTTCGTGGACTCGGCATTTTGTCTGATAGCGAGCTCAACTTCCGTTTACATATGGATGAGATAATCCTGAAAGCCAACTCTGCACTAGGTTTTGTAAAACGGTGGTCCAAAGAATTCACCAACCCATACGTGACCAGGTCCCTCTAAATTACCTTTGTTCGCCCCCTCCTAGAGTACGCCAGTCAAGTATGATCCCCATATCATCGTGTTCATATCTCGAGAATTGAAGGCATTCAGCGCCGTTTTCTTCGATTTGCTCTTCGAGGTATGCCCTGGGACGATCCTTTTAATCTGCCCCCCTATCAAAACCGTCTCAACCTTATCAACTTAAACACCCTTGAAAATCGCAGAGATGGAGCAGACTTTCTTTTCATACATCGACTCCTTTCAGGTCACGTTGAATGCGCGTCCCTTCACAACTGCATTTTCCTCAACACTAACCCTCGTAATCTACGTACCCCTCGACTCTTCTATCTACCAACCCACCACACTTCCTATGGCGCGAACGAACCAATCTCCCGTATGCTACGTCAAATCAGCTCAAACCCTACCATCTTTGACTTCCACCTCAAATCCGTTCTCCTTCACGACTCCAACCAACCTTAGTTTTAAGTTTTAGTTTAAGTTTAATTTGTAAGTTATAGCTTGCATTAAGCCGAATAAATGGGGGCGTTCGCCCCCACCAAAATTAAATTAAATTAAATTAGTTCCGATCTCAAAAAGCGAATCTTATAAAGACCAACCGCTATGCGGTTTGGTGAAAATCAACCAAGCTGGAATAACTCAGAAAATCTGATGGCACCTACACTAAGTCTCATGCTTTAGACACACTTCCCATGTCACCAGTTCACAACCTCGGGCACGCTGCTTCAAGTTATTCAGACCAAGCGCTTTGGCATCCGTGATGGCCTGGTCCTTAAAACGGAGTTTCGGCCTTCTTTGTGGTCTCGAACCTGGTGGCTAGGAATTGAAGATCCTTTTAGCTGGAGCATTATTGTCCATTTTAAAAGATATGGCCGAGCTAATCGAACATAGGACCAAAAATCCATCGAAGAAGTTTTCTTTCGAAGGAACCTAGTATCAGTTCTCCCTTCCTGGCGGATAAGGGTTTTGTAAAGCATTCTTTTCGTGCTTCGAGTTAAGAGTTTTGAACCCAGTTGTTTTGCCAAACCGAAGTAGCAACGATGTTCTAGGCTAATTCTTCATCAGATATCCGCAATGGTGTTATTCGTGGAGTTAATGTTTACTCCGAGGTAGGTGAACTCATTAACTACCTCGACATCGTTGCTATCAATAGTAACGATTTGTCCTAGGCGATAGACAGATGTTGGCTGTTTTGTTGATAGCATGTATTTAGTCTTGTCCTCGTTTACTTGAAGGCTAACAAATTTCGCCTCTTCTTCAATCGCCGAGAAAGCCTCTATCACGGCATGCTGGGAACGACCAATGAGGTCAATATCGTCCGAAAATACCAGAAGCTGAAAGGACCTGTTGAAGATAGTGCCTAGTTTTCCAGCGTCACGCGACACATCGAACTCGGCCGTATTGAGCTCCTTACTATGAATACTATCATATGCGGCTTTAAAGTCGTGGAATAAGTGGTGAGTGTCGACCTGAAATTCGATGCTCTTTTCCGCGATTTGTCTCAGTGTGAAAATTTGGTCTATAGTTAGACGAGTTCGGCAAAAAATGCTCCAATTAATTGGCCGCAATGCAAAATGTCCTGGTATCTGCTGCCTTTGCCCGCTATAAAAAGCCTCTAAAACACATATTACAAAACTGTTACCATACTTTAAAATATCACAATATTTGGGGTCCCATAGTGCTCATTTTCGAAGCCTGAACCGCATTAAATTACTCGTATGTCTTTCAAGAATTGTTCCATCTTTTGATACAGCCCTGAAATCACCAAACTGAGGTTTTGCTTTTCACTTTCATCACTCTACGTGCACATTTATGTTGGTGACGTACCATGCAGTGCCTATATAGTGGACAGTTTCGGAAAAGATGTAAGTTTATAGTGCCGGAGGCAGCCTAGTCTCACCAAAGCCCAAAGCCAGTAACCTCACTCGTGTAAGCCTTCACACGATCAATATTTTTCATGAGGATTATAACTTAAATGTGGAAAATCTAAGTTCAACGTGCAATATTATCTTAGTCCTCATTACACTTACGGTTACCTGAGTAGAAGCGTTTTAAGACACATATCTGTGTATCATATATCCGTATCCAATTATACACATAACTTTCCACGTATGAAGGTTTGTATGTGGTTGAGAAACTTTTGAGAGTTTACAGCTTGACGCCCACTACTGGTAAATTACTTCCCTTGATTCCTTGAATGTGAATTGTACGAGTGTATCCACACGCTATTGTAGCTTGTGGCAGTTTAAATGAATTTATTCCGTTAAGATACACGAACTGATATCATGAATTCGAATGGGAAACTTAAATCGCTGCAAGCACAAAATGAGTACTTTTCTGAGAGTGTGCAATATGACTGCATTAGTAGGAGGGTAGATCTGCTTTTAGGGGGGTATACCAACTCCACCAACTACACCAACTTCCAACTATCAGCTATCCTTTACATTGGCCCATTTAAATGAATTTTGAATCACGTTTGCTGCAACCAGAAACTATGTAAGCACCCGAAGAGGAAAAAAGTTATATTCTTCATTAGCAACTATAATTTGTTGGAAAACTCCTATTTCCGGTTTCGTCCTGTGATGAGTTCGTGAATCGACTTTTGGCCAAGCATTAGCAGGAGAGAAAACTTTTAAACAGAATTGATGCATATGTAACATTGCTTCTGCGATGTGGTGATTCTGACACTATGTTAGGAAGGTGGATCTGCATAATCCACATCGATTACCTTCAAAGGGGAAACACAATCAACGGTTGAACTACGATTCAAAGAAAAACGAAAGCATTTGCCCAAGTAGAAAGTGATTTCTCATCGTCGCAATGGCGAAATATGAATTGGGCTAAGATTTGCTCCGTAACCCATCCTATTTTTTAAGTTTAGCGCCAGTGGCATTTCTCTATTTCAGAATCTGTAGAAATGGCCCAGCGGTAGGAGATTAGGTCCCAAGTATGAAATCATGGCTCAACCAAACGACAATGGGAAAATCGACTTCATTGTGGGATGAATCGTTGTCATAGCCCTCAAACGTTGCTTACAGCTCAATATCCAAAAAGTGATTTGACAGTAACCCGATCCAAAAACCATCAGCCAGAGTGATCACATTGCGATCGACCCAGTATTCTTGATGTCCGAGTGTTTCGAGGAACCTAATGCTTCCAAGGAGTACTATGCTGCTAACATCCGGCGCAGAAGAATAGTGGCGACTTCAACCGGCGATTTCAACCGACCACCACTACGAAAATTGTGGTTTGACAAAGATTGTTGCTAAGTGCCGAAAGCTACTTACTAAAGAGGTACGGATAGAAATGTAATAGCTGAATCACAATCGGCGCTGGGTGATGTTAACCAGTAACTTTGTCCACCCGACCAATAATGGGAATGGATATCGATCTGAACTAAGATGATCAATAACGCCGCAGTGGCAGATGGACTACTCCAAATTATACATCAAAATACATCACCTCATCGGTATAATGCGGTCGGATGAAGGAATACTCTGCGAATAGAGTCTCAGTAACGTTTTTCCGATCCTCAGGAAGCCTTCTAGAGTAATTAGTCTGCTGAACATCGCATAAAAAAATTTCCTTTCTTCACCAAGCCAGCCTCTGCAAAAATTCGATATGCTCCTAATACTATGGTCATTAGCCTGGCATGTTCACAACCGACCAGAAGAGCATCATATTGATATCCACGGCCTGGTTATTGGCTTAAGGACCACATGTGATTTGATGTACAGGGATGAGCCATTTGGCATCCCTGCCAAATTCGTTCGCTAATTTAGGATGGCTATGGAGAATACTGCTGCTCTACAAAGTCGGTATTGGTACCACCGAAGCATTTCATGTCAAAAAAAATTCGACAAGACGACACGCCGCCATATATTTTCTGCAACTCATACTTTAAACAATATTACGAAACTCGCTGGCAGATTCAAGAGCCACAATATTTCAACAATCTTGGTAACGTTTAGCATACGACAATTTCTAGTATATGATAACGACATTGACGAAGGAATCAGAGAGCTTTCACTTCAGCGTTTCTAGCCATTTAAACAGAAGCGATGAAGATGGACTAAGTGGTAAATGTACACACATACGAGTATATCTTGTCGACGGGAAATATACACCAACGACGAGGATAACACAAGCGGCAAGACTTTGTCTACCTGGGATCTGCTGTAAATATTTACAAACGAAGACACCACCGTTGAGATCAAATATAGAATCAGTCTTACCAATCGCTGTTTCCTAGGAGTAAGACGGCAACGGAGAATAAACAAGTACTCGTATAAGAAAGCAATATGTAAGACCCTCATTGTCCCAGTTCTACTGTAGGGCATGGTCTCTATCTAAGGCCAACGGAAATAGGGAGATATTTCTTTGAGTGCTATTTTTTGGTTCCATCTGCATATATTACTCAGAAAATATAACAACGAACAGTATGAGTTACATAACGACATTAAACTAGTCAAAAGGGCTAGAATGCATCGGTTTCGATAGCTAGGATATGCATGTAACATACGAAAGCACTCCGGTCTGAAATTTCTTTAAGTCAACTCCCTAGAAATAACGCGGTAGATACTGAAGTGTAAACAGACGTCAGGAAATTGGTTTGCGCTATAGATGATTAGCGAAAGATTACGCTTAATGATGAGAGCTGTTTTTTGTAGCTCACTTATGTATATTACTGGCTTCCAATGACTGAAACAGTTTGCGATTTATCAGCCTACGCCAATGACTTTACAAAGGGCAGTGTTGCACATAGTGACATTAGTGTCGTCAATGTTTTGAAGAAATGATTACTGGTCATCATCCTGTCATCGACTTTAAATGGAAATTGAAGACACATTAAGCACTGGATTTATGTAAATGTAATTGAGTCCTCCTAGAATTGCCCACTAGGCAAGCAGATAGTCACAAAACCCCGGATTTTCTTTATAACTAAGAATATGTAATCAAATACTAGCGTAGTGCAGAAAGGGTCAGATCTTGACTTAGATCACTCATCTGTGCTACTTACACTTGGTAATGAAATTCTAATGAATTAACGCAACCCATGCCTAGTGAGGAAGCTAACTGACTGGACATATTTCCGATATTTGCTAGAGGAATGCATCGAACTATCCACAACAATCGATACAATGAATTCGATCAAAAATTTCCCGGAATTTATTCAGAAAACTAAAAATATAAGTTTATTCATCTAAATCTATATTTTCCCCCTCACAGTAATACCCATCGACACTGTGCGACGGTGCGTTATCATGGTTCAAAATCCACGAGTTTTCTGCCCATAATTCTGGTCTCTTTCGGCGAATTGCTTCACGCAAACGTCTCATAAGCATAATAAGTCTCTGGCAAAAATTCATGATGCACTACACCTTTGTAATCCATGAAAACTGTGAGCATTGCCTTTTTTTTTGACTGAAAACGACGTTGTTTTTTTATTATCGGCTCATTTGGTGAACGCCATTCACTTGCCTGATGTCTGGATTGCGTGTCGTACTCATAAACCCACCTCTCGTCTCCAGCAATGATCCTTTTGATGAATATGGGATCGGATTCAGCCTCGCAAATCATCTCTTTTGCGACATCAACCCGGTCTCTTGTTTGCATGAAATTGAGGTCTTTTGCCACCAACTTTGTTGCTACACGACGGAAACCCAAATCATTAACCAAAATCAAGTCCTCCGCTTTATCTCTGATGGTTAATTTGCGGTTAATGACCAACATTTCTTTTACTCCATCAATGTTTCCATCGGTTTTCGATGTCGATGGTCTGCCACTGCGTTGATCATCTTCAATTGACTCACGACCACTTTTGAACCGCTCGTGCCACCGGTAAACGACCGTTGTCTTTAGAGAATCGTTGCCGAAACACTTTTCCAACATTTCCAACATTCGCGCACCATTAAATCCGTTTTTTACGCAAAATTTAATACAAGTTCGTTGTTGCAAATTTAAATCCATTTCTAAAATTGTAAAAAAATCGCCAACACAACTTTTGCAATGGCCAAACTATGACGCTAAGATTTAGAGAGAATGTCAACAACAGATTTACCAACTTAACAAAAAAAAAGAACAGAACTCAAACCGGAACAATGGGAGCGCCACACGGTGGTTATTCTAGGAATATTTTGATCAAGGTGGTACATACAAAAGGCTGCTTGGGCTGCAGTGCCTAAATCAAATAGTATTGTAAATATTTAGAAACGTATATCCCAAAGAAATATGCGACATTATATCTGAAAAGAGAAGAGCTCGTAAATGCTGGCGATAACCTTAGAAAAAAGATCAAAGAATTGAATAATGTGTCGGTGGAAAGATACCGAATACTCACTGTGGAAGGCTAAAAAAAAAAAAAAAACGTCCAACGGCATAGTAGTGGAAACTGGGCAAAAAAAAAAGCGAACATCTTGAAAACGTCTTCTAGCCATACAAACGGAAGAAATATGCAAACACGAGAGATTAATTCCAGCAGTAACCTCTAAGGAAATAGCCACAGAAATAAAAGAAAAGTTAAACCCGAAAAAAGCTCCGGGATTCGAAAAAAATATCTGCCTAAAAAAGGTACTAAAAAACAGATAATAAATGCAGCGTTTAGACTAAGGTATATCCCAAGCATTTGGAAGGTCGTGGAAGTTATTATGATACCAAAGCCGGGCAAATTGCCCAGTGAAATTACCTCATATTGTCTGATCTCATTGCTGCCTATCCTGTCGAATCATAAATACCACCATACCAAACCATAAATTTGGATTTAGAAAAAGGTACTCAACTATAGATCAGGTTCACAGCATAACTGATAAACTAGAAAAAGCCTTAGAAGAAAAACAAATATGCTCAATCATCTTCGTTGATGTAGCACAGGCATCAGTGGATAAGCTACAAAAATATCTTCCGAAACAATACTCAGGAATAGTAGAGCCATATATAATCCCGCGATTATTTAGAATTAAGCAAGCAGATGAGTACTCCGCATTTAAATGTACAATATAAAAGCTGGGGTGCCGCAAGTTAGTGTATTTGGACCTATGTTTTTTCCTCCTATACAACTACTGGCAACGACTGTTGCCACATTTCCAGACGATACTGCTGTATATGCTGTCGGAAAAACCGACAACAACACATACCTGTGTACATAAATGTCAATGTAGTTCTGCATTCGAACTCAGCTAAGTAAATATTTAAGCATGACTCTGGACGCGAAGCTGCGCTGGAAAACTCATGTCAAGAAATAACATTATGAGCTCAATATATGATACAACAGAATGTATTGGCTCATAAGGTGGTATTCACGTCCCTGAATATGCAATAAACTGCTTCTCTATAAGCAAGTCCTAAGCCCAAAATGGACATATGGTCTCCAGCGTTGGAGTGCAAAGCACTCACTGCTTCCAAACAAAGTACTATGCGCCATGCTACATACGTAACGTTGATATGCAGAGGGATCTAAAAATTGAAATGATAGCTGACGAGGACAGGAAGGTCGCAAGAAGACATGAAAGTAAGCTTGACAACCGTGCTAATTTAGATGTAGTCGAACTACTCAATAACAACAATTTAGTTAGAAGAATTATATACAAGGTGGCGCAAAATTAATTAGCCTATCGGAAGATGGTATCATTTTTGCAAATGGCGTCGTACGTCAATCATATTTGACATTTGTGAACTAGACAGCTGCAGTACACAAACAGACAAGCAATGGAGCGACATACGCCACAAGAGCGTGGAATAATTGTGTAGCTGTTTTTGACCAATAATCGGTCGGTGGAGTTAGCGTAGAGTGAATTTCGACGTCGATTTCCAAATCGTGTCGCGCCAACTGGGCAAACATTCCGGCCCTTAGCTCCTCAACTCGAACAGAGTGTGGCCGCCACTGGACTGGTCGTTCGGCCCAAAATATCGCGGCTGTGGCTGCCGATGTCGCTGAGAACGAAGAAACATCCACCAGACGACGGGCCACGCAATTGGGCATCACCAGGCGGAGCCTACAGCGAATTTTAGTGAAAAACTTACACATGTTCCCGTACAAAGTGCAAACAGTGGATCACTTAATGCCTCCTGACCGTCAGTCGCGTGCGAATTACTGTAAAGCCATACCCAATCTCAACAACGAAGAGAACGATTTTGTGTCGAAACCCACTGTGTGGTGGGGCGTTCATGCAGGAGGAGTGATTGGGCCGTATTTTTTTGAGGACGCCATTGGCGATACGGTTATTATTACTGGCGAAAGCTACAGGGCCATGATAAACGTCTTCTTACTGCCGGAATTGGATGAGTGGGGCTTGGTGAATATGTGGTTTCAACAAGACGGTCCAACCGCAGCACGAGCCACAATGGATATTGTGAAGGAAGCGTTTCCCGGTCGCGTAATCTCCCATTTTGGCGATTAGGCATGGCCAGCAAAATAACCCGATTTAACCATCCCAGAGTTTTCTCTTTGGGGCTACTTGAAGTCGCGGGTTTATGCCAAAAAGCCTCAGACAAACGCAGCCCTTAAGGAGTGCGAACAATTATCACCGGAAATCTTGCGGAAAGTCATGGAAAATGCGATAAAACGGACACAAATGTGTATCAACACTGGCGGTACCCGCTTGGCGGATATTATTTTTTCCACTTAACAGAAACAATTGTAAAGGTCCAAATAAAGATTTCCATCACTCAAAATCATTTTTTTTTTATTTAGTAAAAAAGTAATTCAAAAACAAAATTGGATTAACGTATTACAACATATTCACACGAACAAAGTGATAACTAATTAAAAAAATAAAAGGTAGCAGACCAACATTTTACAAGTATTAGAAACAAATTGCTGATTAGTTTAACGATTGGGTGCGATTATTGGAAGGATGGTAACACCATACTTTCTCTGAGTATTTTTAGTGGGTGCGTCAAGTCCCACACTATCGCACAGCTCGCATGCGATGTCTTTCATTGATTTTAACCCAGCTACATGCAGAAAAAAAAACAATCTACTCCAATTGGACCAGAAAGATCGTATATACTGTATCAACTAGGAGCACTTACTCTGTTCAGAGACTAAATATCCTTGTAACGTGTAATTTGTCAACACCGAACAGTTTCCCAAGCATTACAAAGTTTATATGGGAATGCATTAGTCACGGTACGCCCTAATGTTATTTATTTATCACTTATCGAACTATTATAGAGGCAAACTTAGACTTTGTGATTTGTAGGAACTTCTACTTCACACAGGGTTGACAGTTCCACTCTGAGATTCAGCTAAGTGCCATCTTGTTAATACATCACGATTTCCCTATAAGAAGATGGAAAGTTTACGCTTAAATACTACTGTAGGAGGACAGTTGCCTTCTAATTCAAAAATTGACACCTGTATGGAGAGATAGCATCAATATGATCTGATACCTGACATGTGGCCTATTATAGCCCGTCTTGTGGTGAAATCAATACTTGCCATCATTAAAGTGTTCAATGTTCTGTACAACTTTAGATCAAAGTTGCCAGAGTTGTGTCGTCAGTCAAACGACACTGACATCAAAGTTCACATTTTTGTCGAAGAAATACTTGCTTTGCCTTGTTTTTGATGAGAAACCATCAGCGAATGCTGATGTTGACAGGTGACAGGTTCTCCAGGAAACGCAAAAATTGGTTTAAAAAAAATGTTAGAAAACTTTCGAAGAAATTTCTGTTTTATGAACTCGTTGAAATGGTTCGAACTTTGAACATCTTTATAGATACCATCCGGCACCTCATTCACAGCCAGTTAAGTACCTCTTCGCTCTAAAAATTGAACCAAAAGTGCTGCATATTCATGGGAAGTAGCAGCACCTTAAGTGCAATGATGCGAAATGGAATGGCATCGGAAAGAAGCTGCATGCAAATCAACACATCTTTGGAATGGATGCTCTGCGATTGAAGTTGAGCGTAAACATTCACATTGCCTGGATGCGGATAAAAGACTCTTGTGGTTGACAGGGCTAAACAAACTCAAATTGTGGGGGGAATTCTTGATTTTTGCAACACATACAAACACAAGTGAATTCCATTGTGCCTCTTGACATATTTAAGTTTGGCAGATAGTTTTCAGAGTCGTATATGAGTGTGTACACATGTGTACTTGTATATAGAAAAACTTGAAGCTTTTTGGCTGTTCGTGTTCGGTTTTCGACAGAGGAGTTAACTCTGTCGGTTGTTGTTAAGATTTTATCTTTGCGTGACAATGTTGGGTATTGAGGTTTTGGCTGAGAGTTTGCTGTGACTAAAAATCTACCCCGTTCGGTTTTACTTTGAAGTGGGTTACTTTTGGTTGAGATTGACTCTAAGAATTCTGTGACACATTTTTGAAATTTAAGAGATTCTAAGTTACTTTAAAATGTAACTTTCAATTTCAATTGATCCATCATTAGTTCGATCTCGAATATATTGTTGGGGTTACATACGTATGTTTGAATCCAGATCAGAAGCCATCCGTTTTAGTGACTCCTGAACTAAAAAAAAAAGAAGCCTTATACACAACCTCGGTGCTAAAAAGAGCCACTGTTGGTTGCGTGTCAAAAATGGAATTACGTACCCGAGGCAGACATGTTACTTGTCCACAACTAAGCCCCAATCGGCATATAGAATAAAATATCTAACAGTTAATGTAGCTTTCAAATGCCTCAAAATTCGTTTAAACGGCGATCCAACGAGCTCGTCTATAATTACATATCAACTGGTTAACATCAACAGCAAATCCTTCCTACGATGGATACTACTTTTCCGCACCATCTTTAGCTACCACTTCATCTTATATGGAACAATGCTTCTCGAGAGACTTCCTTGAAACTGCTCCTCCTCTACATAGGAGGCAAATCTATGAGTGAATTGTTTGAATCGATTTCAGTTCACTTTCCATCACACTCGTCCAATGATTCCCATTCGACCCAGATAAGGCTTCTTTAATTGAATTTGGAATATGATCCACATCATCCTATTCCAAATGCAACGAGTCTATATAACGCATTTGTCCTCAACTGAAAGGAATCATATCAAACTAATTGCATGCTGCAATCAGTTATCTTCGGATTGGTTCACATAAAAATAATTTCTCAGGTAAGATTGATATTATTAATGTAACGCAAACACTTTAATCTTGTGGCTATATAGGGAGAACAAAACCTTTTTGGCCTTCACACCCCAGTTCGATGCCGTAGTTTTGTCACATAAAGGGTTTTCCAATAGGAACATGACAACTTTGAATTTAATTTGTGAACGCACTCGTTCACTAATCATCAAACTGTCACCGTCAATTTATTCAGTAAACTCAGCATTTTCATCATGGTAAAGTACACGAACGAGCACGTCTGCAAATTATAAAAATTTTCTACCGAAATTCGGAGTGACTGCAACTTTAAGAGCGTCAACTCCAATTTTTCGGTCGTAATTCTCGCCCTATAGACAGGCAATAACAAGTTTAGTGCAAAAATTTGTGTCTACATATTCGTTGTGTGATGTTGCCGTGTCAGTGAGACAACGGGTTGGTCGAAGTGTCGAAAATATTGCTGCCGTTCAGGCGTCCGTAACAAACGACCCAAATCAGTCAATTCCACGGCGTTCTCAAGAATTGGGCATCGCTCAGACCACATTATGGCGTATTTTGCGTAAGGATCTTGGTTTACACCCATACAAGATCAAGCTGACTCAAGACTTGAAGCCGATGGACCATTTGAAGCGACGTACGTTCTCCGATTGGGTTTGGAGAAGATGCGACAAGATGATGACGAAGCGCATTTTTGGCTCAATGGGTTCGTCAATAAGCAAAATATGCGTTATTAGTCGGTTGAAAATCCACATGTGCTTCATGAATCACCACTTCATCCACAAAAAATAACTGTTTGGTGCGGTTTGCATGCCGGCGGCGTTATTGGGCGATATTTTTTGGTCGACGATAGCGATCGTCACGTTACTGTGAATGGTCGGCGTTATCGCGCCATGATCACCGATTATTTTTGGCTCGAATTGGAAGATATGGACTTGGACGATATGTGGTTTCAACAGGATGATGCCACACCCTACAATCGATTTATTGAAGAGTATGTTGAGTATGGTGAGCGTGTTATCTCAAGAAATAGGCCAGTCAATTGGTCGCCTCGTTCGTGCGATTTAATTCCGCTTGACTATTTTCTGTGGAGCTAAGTTAAGTCAATGGTTTATGCCAACACGCCGACGACGTTGAAACAGCTCAGAGCCAACATTGAACGCGAAATAGCGGCCGTTTCGGCCGATATTTGTGGCCGAGTCGTTGAAAATTGGGTCCAACGAATCGACCGCTGCAAACGTGCCCGCGGTGGCCATATGAACAAAGTCGAGTTCCATTCATAAATGTTTTGATTGTACTTCAAGGCGATAATAAAGTTTTTGAAATATCTAAAATGGTTTGCGTTTTATTTAAAAAAAAATTGTCAAGTCCTTATTGGAAAACCCTATACATTACTTTTCTTATCTACCATAGATACAAACAAAGCCGCACCAATAGACTGACCAAAAATATGTAAGTTTATCACCTATTTCTACTTGAAACATATAACTAAGGATCCTTTGGGAACCTCTTCTCCAGTTTAAGATCATTATCATAGACTTACATGAAGAGTGGTGACGAGAGTTTCGCAGCCCTATTAACACATTATGATGTGTATTTTCTGCAAATCTCAAGAACTCGAGCCTCAAATATAGAAGAAAAAGGAACCAAATATCATAACTAACTAATTAGATACATCTTATCTGTCTACAATAAGCCTACTTCTTTCGTACTTTTCGGTTTGAATTTCCCCAATAAACTTGAATTATCAGCCCTTGTTCACCTAAACAGAGTATCTAAAAACTCCGTTCCATTTTCGGCATTAGCAGGGGAACTTAATTGTTTTAATCACTCTCCCGAGTGCCATTTGACCTTGTTTCTATTTCATTGGTCATTGTCTTGTTTATGTCTACAATTCTCATTAAAATGAACCACTTTACGTTCACACAGACAGACCTCTGTTTTTTGCCACAACTGGGGTACATTTAATCAAAATTAATTGTCAGGAATATTACCCTTATCAAACCGTTCATGGTGGGATTTAGACAGTGGACAGTGGAGTGTCCTAGTAATTCAAACAAAAAAAAAATTAACTGTTTTGTCTTGTAAATATTGGGTTGATTTTGTGGTACATGGTTGGCGTCTCATCATAATTTAAGGGATAATAATTTTTTATTTATTTTTTCTTTCTACTGTAGCTTTCCAAATTATTGATATTATCTCACTACTTTGGGGTGGAAATGGACGTTAACCAAGAAGCCTCTTAAATAAGATGAATAATAAGTCCCATCCGCGTTCTATAAATTATTCGTCTTTTACTAAAAGCGAGAAAGAAACATTTTTGAAATTGTCGTGAACGAATAATGCGTACCAGCATTGATGGAGCACCAAGTTCCCTGCATCGTCATCGCTCAACCTATCACAAATGGTGCTCACACATTGGGTCATATTAAACAGATTTATTTGTCTATTACTGCTAAATCGGGTACACTACACTGAGGCACCATTTACCAGGGCTACTTTCTCATTACTAAATTGCCGAAGTGTACGGCCAAGTTCTACCAAATTGTTTTATTATTGCTGATCCTCATATTTTCCCACTTACCAATCCTGATCGTTCTTTCCTCACAGTCCTCATAATAACTCAGTAGTTCTCATAACGCCTATTTGGATACTTTGGTTCAGTTGTTAATCGCACATCCACAACTCATTCCTTTCTGGCCTGGTATTGGTGCCTAATAGCAGTTAATATTCAATTTATGAGGGGTCTAACTCGAGATGACTCCTGTACTCATACATTATTTTGAGCTGCATCTGATCTCGGTGACCACCTTTTTCATAGCTTAGACAAATCGTATTCTAGACGAAGAACATTGAATCACTTTAGAATTGTGGCCAACTAAAATCTCTATGTTCTCTTCGGAATCCTAAGAATTTGTCAACGCACCGTCGAATTATGTAATTTCTCGAACAAGTGAAATATTATGTGAAGCACCAAACGGCAGCGCATATATGTAGATGGACGTATAGTTAAAGACATTGATCGTAGATCGTAGAGCTCTTCTTTTGTAACAGACTGGGATAGTGCCCCCTCATCAGTGACGACATTAATTGCCAAACTTTCTTCATTGAACTCAGGAAGATCAGAGATTTCAAATCGGCAGTTCTCAATATCACTTGATTCTGCAGGTCATGGTTTAGGCTAAAGACATCATTCGCCTCATGCACTTCCTAGAGAGCTTCTCCTATGACCTCTTCCTGCTGACGGAATCTGTCATCATCGACAGATTCTCCTGGATCCATGCCTGCTGTTCTGATCGATGACTTGGTCCTGGCCTCCGAGTTATGTCCGTGAGTAATTTTTCTGTACAAAATTTTTAGTCTCGACATCAGTTGACTTTTGTGTCGGTGGACTGTTCCAAGGTATCGTATGGTCACGTCTATCAGTTGGAAGTACGTGTCAATCTCCCCGCAAATTTCTATTGGTGAGAAAAGCGAACTTACGGGGAGTGCTCTAGTAAATGTTCTAGATCATATACTCCAGACCACAGTACACTTTTTTGGGTGTTACATCGAAAGCCTCCAAGATAATGTCGGCCTCCTGCAAAAAAATAAAGAAACTCTCGACTACACATGGTTATGAAAAGACAAGTGTCTGATTGAAAAAGCTATCACGAAAAAACGTCATTGCTGCTTTTATCGGACTCCAAACAACGGTCTATATAAGCTCCATGTGGGCTTTTGCTGGCATGTTTGGCTCTACTCTTTACGCACTGATTAATCCCTCTTCCATACTTTCAAAGTCGCATTCTGTTAACAGAGACTTAGTTTATGGTACAACACGCAGTGGAGCTTTGATGACCAGACCGTCGACTCGATATGCCATCTGATACGATGACACCAGGAATAGTTTCGGCCAGAATTCGAGCCGCGAATGTAGTCGTGTCTTTACAGATGGTTCCAAAACGCATACCTGATGGTTACGAACTGTACGAGTATTGTGAAGAATCGGTAGAAGGAACGAAAGATTTACATCTACAGCGATAGCCCAGCTGCGCTTAAAACCTCGATAAACCCATTCACGAGCATGCAAATTTTCAATTAACGCTGCATTCACTGAGTCTTGTTTGGGTCTCAAGTGGCCAATGAACTTGGTAGGCAAGGCTTAGAGGATAGTTATTCATGACACAAACTTGAGTTTGGACTGCAAAACGATTGATCACATTGCGATCAACGCAAGACACACCTTTAGGATTGTGGATGTTTGAACGTCTCGAGCAAGAGGACAAATATTGTAGTTGTAGATTGTAGCTGGGTATTTGAAACGATTACTTATCGGCAGACTGCGTAACAGCGAAGTAGATCAAGATTTCCCCGTCAGGCAGAATGCACCATTCAATGTGGACAATGATCGACAGCAACTTCCTCAACCAATCCATGAAGAGGTCTAGTCTAACTAAGTCCCAATAAAGTTATTCAAGCGGATGGACTATCTGCCAAATTATTTAAAGAAGTGGGGACTGAGTTGCGAAGAAGCATACACCCGCTCGTCTGTGAAATATCGTTGGAAAAAAGTATGTCCGGTGGAAGGAATCTTAGTATTGTTTTCCCGAAGGTCTAGAAAGGAGGCCCTCTATATAGAGATCACTATCCTTATCACAAATAAGATTTTATCTTCCATATTATGTGAAAATCCATATTAATAATCTGTTAGGTCCTTATAAGTGTGTGTCCACCATCGACCAGATATTCACCTCACGGCAGATTTTGGAATAAACCCAGTAACTTCAAATCGATACCACCACCAGTTAACTGAACTAAAAGCCGTATCTGAATATAGCGCGATATCAAACTTTGGCATCTCTGCCAAACAATGTCTATTTATGTAGGACAACAATGAAGAAAGATCGTTGCGCAACAAAAGTGAGTTATAACACCACCGAGGCATTTGATGCCAAAAAAAGTAGTTTCTTCAACATCATGTCTAAAATAACTGTGCGAACGTCAAAAACTAATATTGCAAGACCTTGTACAACTTCTGGCATACGCTGATGCCATCAGCACTATGAGACGAAACCAGGGAACTGTCAATAGAACGTATGCAGTCATCAAAACAGAAGAGACGAAGATGGGTTAAGAGGTAAATTAAGTTTAGTGTATGTCGCCTTCACCTTACTAATCAACGGCAAATTACAACTTTGAGGTAGTAAAAGACTTTGTACCCAGTTTCTGTTGTTAATGTAAACAATGACACACTCTTGCATTTGTAACGCAACTGAGAAGGTATAAGACTCTTATGACGCACTCAAATGGGAGGAAATCTCAGCCAACTTGGTGTGTAAAACTGGCAATGGTTAGCGCAGAATCCCGAGACATTTCGGCTCTGGAATGTAGTACCACACTACCAAAAATTCAAAAGTTCGCAATGGTTGTTCCTGAAAGAAATTATTGAGGCTCAAGTACTTGCGTGCAATGCGTTGAAATCAAAGAAATTGCAACTTCTTCTGAATGACGGTTAAGAGGATCCAATTTCAGAGATATTTCTTGTTTTGTCCTAGTATCCCTTGCTTCTCTAGAGCTTTTGTTACAAGGTCTAGTTAAAATCCTCGCAAGAATTATTCGTAGAGCAAACACAAATATACACTTTATGTGTACAGTACACGCATTAGATTGGAGCAACTGGTTCTGGAAAAGTCAGACATCGTCTTCACTTTTGTTCATCGAGCCATTTCTGTTTACCGATATAATACAACATAATCCCAAAAGCACCGCAAATAGCACAATACAAAAGCCAACACGAAGGATCAGGGCTACAATACCATAATGCAAATGTGCGTCTAATCCAACGGTTCATTGGAAATTGAACACAAACTAAGCGAACAACGTATTTAGCCAGTCGGTTAACCAAGCAAATACAAAAGGACCTCGCTGCCACTTTAAGCAGCACCTATTATATTACAAGTTTACACTGAGGAAAAACTTTGTAAAATTGTTTGCTACTCCTGTTTTGTTTGGTACTATGAAAATCATCACTTTTGTCGACCTTAAACTTAAATAAATTGTCAATTCTTCAAATGAAAGAAAAGTGTTAACATAAATATAACCTCTTGCAACGCTCTCCACAAAAGTATTCTACCTTAAACTGCTTACTTTACCACGTACTTACTTACTCTGTTAGTATAAGACCGCCTTGACACGTACCTCTGCTGATACATCTTTTAGCAGAAGTCTCAACCAGTTTGGAGTTTATTATCCTGCTTTTTAGCATAAGACTGATCAACTCCCCAAGTGAGTTATTTATCTGCAGAGTTGACAGCGCAATCGTGATTGCGGATGTGTTGACGTTGTTAAAGGCGCCCTCTATGTCCAGGAAAGCACCCGTTGTGTACTCTTTATATTGTAGGGATCGTTCGATGTGGCTATTCAGTGAATGCAGAGCCGTTTCCACCGACTTTCCTTTATAGTAGGCATGTTGAGCCGTTAACAGATGTATTGGATCAATTTTAGCTCATACATGGATATCAATCAGTCGTTCAAGAGTTTTCAGAAGGAAAGGTGATAGAGTTATAGGCCTGAGGTCCTTTCGGACAGAACGTCTCTCGATTTGCGTGGACACCTGCCTTTACGGCCTTATTCCACGGGATGCCCATACATCCATGGGAGCAAGGATACGCCTTGCCATCGCTCTCCAATTATTTTCACTATTTTTGATACCAAATTGGAACTGTGTTGCCGGCACAAGTTCCACCCTTGGTATGAGTCGAGGCCGACCTAAAACCTCTTACTGCTCTTAGGGTCGCAGCACCCAGCACTTATTGCAAGTCCACATTGAGTCAACCAAGGAAAACCAAGGAAAACCAAAGGAAAACCAAAGGAAAACCATAGGAAGACTCTTTCCCGCGATTTTGGGTTTAAACCACAGCCACCATGACGCTCCCACAAGGGGGCCTACCTCTAACAAGTCAGGCCCGGACCGAGATCCGGGGGGCTCCTGACTCCCATGGTACCGTGATTTAAGTCCTGGTAGGGACTACCGGTTGTCCAGCCTCCAACAAGACCTATGACCGGCAGCTTGTGACTGATCAAATCGTAGCAACCTTCGGTAGCGTCATCTGAAGATGCTTACGATAAGACCAGTACTTTGCTCTGCCCCCGTTCATTATTAGACAACGTCAATAAAGGGCGAAGCCTTGATAATTGGGCGGGGGCCCGGTCCTTTGGGACAACATGAGAACATGCTTCAGCTTTGGGAATGAATACTACATGAACTTCTTTCCATGCCAGTGGAATGCGGATAAGTTCTACCCAGCGCCTCATAATATTTTCTAAAACAGGCAGAATAATATCTGAGGACCTCTGTAGCTCGAAAGGTATTATACCGTCCGGACCAGCAGACTTGTATGGTTTGAAGCTATGTTGCGCCCAGAGCAGTTTGTCTCTTGTAATCAGACCATAAATTTTGGCCACGGTTGCAGTAGGCCTGTTTAGGCTGCTACTGGCCGCGAACTGGGAGCTAACTGGGAGCTAACTGGAAAGTGGATGTCCAGTAGCAGGTTGAGTGATTCATCACTTGAGGTTGTCCATCGGTTTGTTTCAAACAGCTAGGCATCGTAGGATTTATGGAAAGGATTTGTCTTAACCGCGATGCCTCAGATGTTTCTGTGATTTTGTCACAGAATGACCTCCAGGATTGTCGCTTTGCCTTCCTTAGTTCTTTTTTGTATAATTTGAGGGATTCTTTGTATGAGTCCCAGTCAGTCACTTTTCTTGTGCTTTTTGCTACGTCGAAAAGTTTTCTACAAGTGTTTCTGAGTAGTCCCAGTGCTAATGTCCACCAATGTGGCTTTTTCTTGACTCTAGGTTTAATAAGAGGGCAGGAAGCGGCCATAGCCTGGTTGAGAGCCAGAGTAAATTCCTTGACTTTCATGTCAAGCTCATTGCTGTCACTCGGGGGACTTGATAGTTCAAAGAATAGCCTTTCTGACAGTATTCCTCTGTATTTTGGCCAATCAGCTTTCCGGTAGTTCCGGAATGGTGGTTGGCTGGAAGGGGCATCATTCAGGCTGAATTGAATGAATCTGTGGTCTTAAAAAGAGTGTTCAGACGGAGACAAGAGTGATATCTAGCACTTCCTGTTGGTTTCTAGTTATAAAAGTGGCCTAATTGCCAATGTTGCAAATAAAGAGGTTAGTACTTAAAATATGGTCAAAAAGTGACTCACCTCTATCATTGACGTCGGTATTGCCCCATACCGTGTGGTGAGCAGTAGCGTCGCATCCGATGATGAGGCCAATTTTTTGCCTTCCAGATTTCAGTTCCACCCTTTCTAGGTTGTCAACAGGGATCACCATGATCGTGGCCAAAGTAAGCCGATGCCAGCCAGTGGGAGGCTTTGGCAATCTCTCGTTTGGCAACGGTTAAGTCGGGGTCGCTGAGATTAGGAAGTAAAAATACATTAAGACTACGTTTCACTAGTATACAAGTTCTGATCTTACCTTTGTTTCTTATATAGCGTGGATCGTATACGGGTATCCTAAGTCCACGAACCACGCCTTCTACATTCCATGGTTCCTGGATTAGGATAATGTCTTCTGCGTTTTTTGGGTGATGGAGATTAATCTGGAGAAACCATATCACAGTTTTCCAGAGTAGCCTCCACCACAGTCCTGTTGAGGTCCTCGGATTCTGAATATGTGCACAAAAACTCATCTTCTTCTTCTGATCGTATAGGACCTCCTTTTCCTTCATCATCGGTTTCCATTTCCGACATGGTGTCAGAAGAGGAGACCGACGGATTGATTGTTACCTCGAATAGGGTCGTCGCTATCCATTTCTGGAAAGTATATCGAAGCTCCATGATCCAAGGTTGTGTTTTGTGGTGTCTCCGTTGAAGCAGGAGGAGGTTGCTTATCGGGATCCAGCTCATCCTTTTTGTAGACCCTTAAATGTGTTAATGTGTAAAGACTTGCAAATATTCTTATAGGATCGTTAAATCTCCCTTTTACAAGATATAATGTTAAATAAATAAATGAAAATGAAATGAATGATCACAAGCGATGCAAGAAATAAAGTCAGGTGCTGATAAGATCTCTCTACACATGCTAGATAGGACTCAAAACTGATTGAAACCGTCCCGTATCCCTCTTCAACACCGACCTAATGTTCTTCGCCTTAACTTATTCCATATGGTGTTTCTAGGAAGGCTGCTCCAACAAAAGTGGTATTAGCAACCCGTCCCTTCAAACCAGTAACACCCGTCTCTCTATAGATGCTCATCAGTTTATCTCCAAGCTCACCTGCGAAGGTACTCTGAAATGTCGAAATTCTTTCCTATGCCGAGCAATTCACTTACAGAGCGCACTTCCGAGCATCTTATTTTCTAATCATTATAACCTGCGAACATTCAAAACCAACGACCACCAACATATCTTTTTCTGTTCTTCGCCCATTCTATATACTAATTTGTTGAGGGTACACGAAATGCCTTGAGCGGGCACTATTATAAAAGAAGGAGATTATTACGAGTACTTTCAATATTGCTGCTGCTTGAGGAAATATTCTTAGCTTTCCCATCGTAACAACTGATCGTGAAACCGCAATCGGAGACTGTCTTTGGTAGGAAAACAGCAGTGTTGCATCCAATCCCGAAAAGGGATAAAGTTAGAGCTAACCCTGCTAATCTTCGGTCAATTAGTTTACTTCCGAATAGTAGCGAGGTATTCGAGAAGGTAGTCAATAGAGCGCTGTTAAGATGGGTTGAGGAAAATAATATAATTCCGGAAAATCAGTTTGGTTTTAGGGCGAGGCATGACACTATTCATGCTGCGTCAAAGCTGGTCTCCGACATATGGTATAATGGAATAAATACAAGAACCAGTGTACGGGTGCCTGCCTCGTTGACTTTGAGACGGCCCTCGACACCGTATAGTTAGAGGGGCCTTTCTATAAGTTGATCAGGATGGGGCATGCCGAAACCTCTGCTATATATGATTTACAACATGCTTATGGGAAAGAAGTTCGTTGTTAAATGTAACAACGTCATTTTGAGCAAGACCTTTGACATTAAAAACCGCTTACAACAAGGGGCTGTGATTTCTCCGATACTGTTTAACATTTACACAAGTGATCTAGTAGGTTCCCTCAATCAGGCCATAGCGTACGCAGACGATTTAGTAGCGTACAGATCAGGTCCTAAAATCGAAGTCATGAACAGTCTTCTGCAGCGTGATTTCGATCATATTAAGTCGGAAACAATATTGTTTAGGACTCCATTGAGATGGGCTTCTAGGGATACCAGACATAACTGGCGATATTTGGCCATCATTGGACAGCACGGACTGCCATTACCGGTGAGAAGTGTAGTGAGATACCTTGGTATTTGGCTCGATATGTATTTGTATTTTGACAAACATATAGATGCTTGTCTTGCTGGAGCCAAGAAGGCTGTTTCACGGCAGTCAACTTGTCTCCAGGGTGAAAGTCATATGCTATGTGGACCTAATCAGGCCAGTCATCGCGTATGGTTGTCCCGTGTGGTCCAATGTAGCGCCGTATCAGATGGAAAGGATTCAGGTGTTTGAAAGGCAGTATCATAGGACTTTTCTTGGCTTGTACAGAACACCAGAATCAGAGTACACAAAATATTATCCCAACAAAATCCTTTACGATGGGGCTAATCTGAATAGGATTGACAATTTCCTGATTAAGGTGATTCGAAAACACGTTGCAAGGGCAATGGCCAACGTTAATGGCCTGATCTTTGGGGCTTATTACCCCAATGACATGTACCACGAGAACTTACTTCTATCGGGCTTTATCCCGCCAGAGGCGGGTGCTAAAGGGTTAGTACAAGGTAGGGATGGTATCCCGGTAATATACCACCGCCACCGCGGTGCGAGAGACAAGCGGCTCATCTACGACGGGTATGTTGCCAATGCTCAGGAGCTCCTCCGTTTTAATCACGCGATTGCGATTGGATCGATGCCGAGGAACAGTACACCGAATTCTGGTGGCTTCAAGAAGAAGAAAGTGTTAGATCGCTCTCCTAGGTCGGTACGTTACTAAGGTAACATATTCCTCTTAGTTGTAAGTTAGATTAGGGATAGTTAGGGGGATCTTGTGGAAAGGCCGCGTTCGTTAGCATGAGGCCGCACCTCTGAGAAATGACCAGTGGTTTATCGCATTGGTTAAATCTTGGTGATGCGTGTGCACGTACTCGTAGTTGACGAATAACGGGCGGCCGAAATCGCAATTGGGATGGTGACCACGATTATAGATAAGATAGGTTAAGTAGATTAGGTAGATTAAGTAGAATAGGGCCATAGTTTTAAGTTTTACACAAAATTCAAAAGATACGGTATCTAAGTTGTAAGTTAATAATGAAAGAAACAATAAAAGTGAATTTAAAAGTAAAAGTAGTAGTTAAAGACAAAGAATTAGTTATGAAATTTGAGACAGTCTTGTCTCGTAGATTTTTTTTTCTTTTTTATTTCATTAGATTGTTGTTGTGAACCTCACATTTACTGGCAAATTTCTCTCCGTGTACAAAACAAATTTAAATTCTCAGTCTTCGAATATTTGTTGTGAATTTGGGTTAGGGGTATTCATAGGCAAATCACGTGGTGATAAACGTTCTGTGGCCTTGAATTGGTTGACGTGGTTGTGGATTTGTTTCAGCGATATAAACAAGTCGTGCATTGATCCTGTGTAATCCTCTACAGCCGTTTAATGTCGAAAAAAAAGGAGACACCCAGGTGAATTTAACGGTCGTGTTTAGCGGGAAAAAAGTTAGTTTGTTGGAAAATATATAGTACGTGCCTGAGCTCATACAGGTCGCAAGTAATTTAAAATGGACTTTTATTCTAATCGACTTTGGGTCTACGTGATGTGGTTAAGAGGGTGCGTTGCGTATGGGGCTGCAGACATTTAAATGAGACAATTTTGTTTAATAAATTTTTTACAAACTGGAAAATAAGAACCACAACGAGGGTGGGAATATAATGGATTTGAATGAAACGCTATCACCTATGTATTAGGAAGGACAAAGCGGTTCAATGAGCTTTCTCTGAGTGAGATGCTGGAGCGTGCATATTTGACTAAATTCAGCTCTATTGTGGTGCTTAATATGTCACATTGAGCTTGTTTTAGGGCAGATTGATATTTTTTTAGTTAAACGGCTTATTTTAGAATCGCTGAGACTTTGAAACTCACAGATGTCTTACATACTTTCTTGAGATAATATGTATGAACTCGAGTGGAATTCGTGAACTTTACTATTTTTAAGTTCAATGTTGATGTATTGAGGAGCTGAATTGTCAATCATGTCATTAGTGATATAAAGGGTCCGCCATCTAACATTTTTTTTTTAACTAGTGCTTCTTTCGTGAATGGTAACACTTAGCTCATGTCTGATTTGACAGATAATTAGTTTTATCATTCCGGTTAATAATAAAAAATAACTTCATTCAAATGGCTGCCTCGGTTGGCCATGCAGTAGCGTACAATATCGGTCCAATTTTTAAGCACATTATCGATTGTGTGCAGCTGTATTTCACCAATGCCTTCACGAATATTGTCCTTTAAAGCGTCAATTGTCTCTGGCTTGTCGGCGTATCACTTATCTTTTACGGCACCCCACAAATAATAGTCCAACGGTGTCAAATCGCAGCTCCGAGGTGGTCAAACGACATCAGCTCTGCGGCTGATAATGCGATCTTCAAAAACAGGGCGCAAAACATCGAGTGTAGCTTCGGCTGTGTGGCACGTAGCGCCGTCCTGTTGAAACCAAATGTTGCCAATATCCTCCTCTTAAATTCTTGTGAAGAAAAATTCGTTCAACATGGCCCGATAACGATCGCCATTGACTGTAACGGCCACTCCTTGCTCATTTTCGAAGAAAAATGGCCCAATTATGCCTCTGGACCAAGATCCGCACCAAACAGTGATTCGTTTTGGGTGTATCGGCTTTTCAATGTATGCGTGCGGGTTTTCTGTGCCCGAAATGCGACAATTTTGCTTGTTTACATACCCGTCAATATCAAAATGAGCTTCATCTGAAAAGATGATTTTTTTTTGCAAAATCGGCATCTTCTCTAAGTCGATCGCAGGCAATATTTCCCAGCGTTGTTCAAGCGTATACACAACCATATTCGTTCAGCGGAAGGATAAAACTAATTATCTGTCAAATCAGACATGAGCTAAGTGTTTCATGAAATAAGCACTAGTTGAAAAAAAAAACGTTAGGTGGCGGACGCTTTAGTAACAACTGCCTCCACATGGGAAAATGCCGCCCAGCGTCGTTACTTCTCCTAGAGCAAACGTCACATAAGATTTTGTCACTAATGTCAAACACACTTATTTAGAAAAAACGGAATAAGCCCTACAAGACCTATTTAGAAGTCCACCTAACTTTTTTAGAGAGAAAGCGATGGTTTGATCTGACTGCGTTCTGGAGAGTCATGCCGTATAAGATTGTGCTCACAAGAAACCCAACTCAACTGTCTTCACGTTCAGGTACTCCACATTTTTCTTTAGAATTTTGTCAAATATGTTACTCGGCGATTTCATTTCCCATGATTACGTCGTGAACAGATACTTAGAGGGACCTATTGAGAAGGCATCTAGCACGGCTTGGCTGTCACTAAAATCGGAATTGTGTATAGCTTCGCTTGGAAGACATTGGCACAAAAGTACACTCTCCACTGTTTAGGCATTTGGTAGCTACTTATAATTTTATTGAATGATTACGTTTTTGTTCCTCCACTTGGTTTACACCATTTTGGAGCCATTCTCGTAAATGTATCCTTCCTTGGTAAAGTTGTGTTTTCCTCTGGTTTCTTTGCGAACAATTTCTATCTGCAAAAGTCGGTGCTGATTCGCTAGTGGCTTGCCCAAGATCATTTCCACGCTGCCGTAATGTGTTTCCCAGTTCGAAACTTTTTCCCGTCATTATGCCAACTTTCCTGCTTGTGGTTCTAGCCATTCGGAGTTGTTCATCCACTGTGCCCGAAAAGTTCCCGGTGGGGTAGTCAGTTTATATACAATAGGTCCACTTAAGTGATGTATGAATGAATACCCAGCGTCTTAAGACTTGGAATCCCTATCGTAGATACAGGCATTGGCTAGTCGCCTTAGATGCTAATGGGACTAAAGGTGATCTTCGCTGTTTAAGTGCCTGCGTATGATTTTTCTCTACTTAGTCCCTTAATACAAGTAGGGGGCAAGAACTACGAAAATATTTTTTAATCAGTTGTTGTACGCCAGCCCTATGTTCTATACTGGTATTTGACCCCGTATAAAAGATCCGACAACATTCCTTTTCTGACTCAGCCGATGTGAGTACAGACGAAAGATGGTTTTGAGCGTTCAGCCCATCATATGGATATGTGAACCCCTTCCCTTTGCCTAGGCTAAGCCTTTTCCATGGCGTAGTTTGAACCGGTTTTTGGTATGTTTGTCTTATGCAATTAGGCTTAAAATTAAACGCCATCTATGGCCCACGTACTTGAATAAGTACACATTTTTGAGCGCTGATGATATTTCTCCGGGACTGTAATGAGCCCATGCTGGAGTGACGGCAATGTCACGAAATCTGGATCATTCGGTTAACACTTCTTGGAACATCATTTCCAGTCTGACTTTTGATGAAAGTTTCCTTATAGAACCGCAATGGTGACTCTAGCTTAACCTAAATCCTAAAGAAGGTCTACTCACTCTTGTCGGTTGACTTGCTCGAATTTTGCATATTGGCTTACATTAATGCAGGTGTTAGATGGGCCGTAACTCTAGACCTAAGGGTAAGCTAATGCTCGAATTGGTTGTAAAGGTTGGGCCATCAAAATGTGGATAAGCGTTTTATTCAGCGATTCCGAGTGCTTTAGCGTGAAGTTCTCTTAGGCCAACTTGACAAGTACGCTCAAAAAAACCCACGTGGCATATAAATGTCAAGAGAAAGAATATTTATCAGCTAGGGATTCCACAAGAAATCAGGTAGGACAAATTACACAAAGTGCATGAAGAAAAAAGCCGACTCAAGTTTGACTGTTCACCATCATCCACCCTTCTGTGGACTACCCACCACAATTTGGACGCCTAGAAAAAGTAGTAGGTTGAATCTTCGACTCAACACTGAAGGGACCACACAGTAGAAAAAGATCCCATATTTGGTGGCGCACACAAGTAGAAAGGGTTGCATGCATAACTAGAGACGATTGGCAAATAATTGAGCTGTTTGGAAAAATTGAATTGAAGAACAATTTAATTAAGAAAAGTACGAGTATCTAAACTTAGGAAATTTTGCAAACAAGGTTTAGTTTCTGCACACACATGCTACAAAACGAATGAAGAATGGCATAAATTCGTTTTTACTTATCTTTTGTATGAATCGGTACTACCTACACCACTAAAGGGAATAGTTGAACTCAATAAATACTGGATTCCAGGAAAATGGGATGTCAGACCATAGGTACATCGAAGATATTGTAGAATATTGTAGAACCTCGGCTTTGTCGAACACACGCTTTCAGAAGGTGCTCTTTAAGCCTCTCAATGCTATGCCTAAACACAGATCGAAACAAATGACAAAGAAAGCTATTTAGAACTTGAACGGTTCCATCACAAAATATTTTGATATTACGTATCGAGCCACCCAAATCAACCCTTCCGTGGTGAAACGTGGATTTGTAGCGTTTTCTTACATAAACCCGAAAACTTCTTAGCAAGTCACGTAAGACTAATTCGATGAAAGACTGGAATTTTTATAGATCGAATCTGATTCAGACTTCGAAGACTACCTCTTATAAACTCATTGCTCAGCCGGCTGGTGAATTTTTAAAAGGCGCAAATTCACAAGCCAAGTTGCAAACATTCACATGACCTGAAAGCACCTACAATGATTCGAAAACATAAACTTTCACTCTCATAGACCCCTTGATATTGGGGTATTGATGTCTCTTGACTCTGTTCTTTGATTTCTGCTCCAAGATAACAGAATTTCTGTTGCTGCAAAAATACGAAATCTACGTATTGGTGGAGAGGGCGAAGTATTTGAAGCTATAGTCACAGGAAAGCTGCGCTTAATGGCTTTTTGAGCTCTCTTACGACTTCTAAAATAGTTCGAGGATGCAAGGCTTCACTGAAGTTTGGGTCCCAGGTCATAATGGGATCATGGGAAATGAGATCGCCGATGAGTTCTCAGGGCGCGAACCTGCATTAGTAATTCTTGCGCACTCGGATAGGACTTTTATCTTTAGTTGGGTTTCATGATGCCAATTGACCAATCGGATGCTCTCCGACATCTCTGCTGTCCCCCAGTAGTATAGACTGTATACTAATTATTGGCATCGTAACAGGTACTACGCCTTTCCTGAGCATCCTAAGCACCTAAGGTAGAAATCGAACACGGGAAGTATTGCAATATATTAGCTCCACATAACATACGACATAATGGCTTATTAAAACCATATGCCGTTCGGTGGTTATTGGGTCAAAAAAGGGGACAGACCTCAAATTGCGTGGGTTAGTACTAAGACCCCTATCAATAGAATCTATCGATCGATCTGTTGCTCCGTCGTTTTTAACTGAGAGATAGATAGAATACACGCATTCATATAAAATGTGGCCAATAAACATGAGAGCCCGCTCGGAATCTGCATTGGACAGTTACGATGCATAGAATATGGTTTTCTGACGCAGAGATATCATGACCGTTGACAAGTTTCCATTTCAGAGTTTCCTTGAGTTTGCCTTCGATATCAGCGTACAGTTCGAGCCCTGTAAATCTCGAACTCGCATTGGGTTCCATTAATTTTCATTGTAGCTACTGTCTTTGTCATATTGGTGTGGATAGATCACATTTACCTAATCGCACTTGCTGGTCTTCCTGCCGTATGTAGAAATTGCATTCGGCTTAGATGATACTCGCATTTTGCTTAGTAGAAAGGACAGGTCGCCCTTTCGGGAGCTTGTTGCCACAGCCAACGATTTTCTTTGGCGAGATTAGGGACTCGACCAAATCAAAACACTGTGCTGCACTAATCGTGCTGTTTGTATTTTCTCCTCCACGATATCATTGGGTAGCAGGAACACTTCAAAACGCCGCTGCTATGAATTCCTTGCGCCTGGATTTGTAATACGGAATGATTCTATGGATCCAATAGATGCCATTGTCCGTAATTCAGAATTACTTGTATATTTTGTAGTACACGTATGCTCTTCTAATTTGTTTAATTGATTGTTGGATTCTCCAGAACTAATGCCAGAGCTGCATTGAAGGATTTTCTACATTTTCGTGTATTCCTCCTGCAGATTAATTTCTAATGAGTCTTTGCTTGCAGCCAACCTTAATTCCATGGAATACTAATTCAACCAATTAACTAAATTAATATCAGCATGAGCCTACAATACCTCATAGATTGAACGCTTACTCCACATGAAGTCATCACTTCATTTTCGAATTTCGACGATAAATACTCTTAAACTATGCTCAATCTTCAATTTACTAACAAAGCCCTTCCAACTGCAAATAAATTCCCATGTTCACTGCCAAAATTCTGTGACTTCACGACTTCCACCTCGACGTTGATTGATGAATTGTCTGAATTATAGTAGAATTCATAAACCGAAAATATGTTCGCTCCACAGTGACACTCCCTCTTTAATTAAAACCAAATAACTTATCCCCTCATCATCTGGATTTCCCACTGAATAGTAACGATGACTGCTTTTCCACAATTGATTGTGCCTCAAGTTGCGCCCGTCTTTGGGGGTGATGATAAAACTTTTCAAAATTTTTGACAACTTTACGCTGTGTTCATGACATTTATTTTCATTTATTCATCCCTAACAACTCTGACTGGCTAAAATCGTCCATGTGGTTCACATTCAAAAGCTGGATAGATTAATTATCCCAAAGGAAGATTCCCCTCAAAATTAAGATGAAGAAACGCCCGTATATTGTACATGTATCTCAAGGTATCTTAAGAACTCATATTTACCCGTAGCACCTGCATCCTTGAAACAAAACATTCCCTGATTACATTGAAAAGTTGGAGAAAACTTTTTTGACTTTCCCATGTACTACCACGATTGGGTTACAATCAAGAAAGTCACGTTGTTCCCTTTTTGGCTGCCGACAATGGCAAACAGCAGGAAGAGAAAAGATTCCACTTGACCCCAACAAAACGGATAGACGAAAATGATAAGAAAGGTATCATCACTTAAGCCCTTGTTCTTGGAGACTACTACTCATCGTTCCATTCAATCGAGAGATGATAATGCTTCACTTATCTAAAGTAGCAATCTTGCTGGTTCATTAGGCATTGTAAGGAATTAACCTTTTCCTTTTTTTTTTTAGTTTTCCTCCCTTGTTGTGCTTGCCTTTGCTCAATATTTCCTTTTGTTTTGTCCTGCGAAATTGAAAAGTTGCTCCCTTTTCAATGGGAATATTGGCTAACAGTGCCACCTGAGTAATAAGCTCTACTTTGTTCGCATTACTATGAAGAGAACTCTACCTACAGACAAAAGAGAACAATGTTTTTGTGTCCTTAAACTGAAACTGGGCAATACTTCAGGTGAATCGACAATGGTAGATAAGTAGCTACGTCTGGTATTGTTTTGAACAGGGTGTTGTCATGGAGACAACGGACACATGCTTGTATCATACTTTAGTCACTTGTGTCGTACATATCGAACAATATTTTTCAAATAAATGATACTGCAAGTCATGACTTTTATTCGTGTTAAGCGAGGCATAACATCTAAATGAAGTTGAATTCTGTGAGTTTCAGGTGTCTTGGCCTATTTTTCCAGACTGAAGTCATATACATACTCGTGTATATGTGCGAACTCTGTCCGCTCTACCAAATGCTTTCTTTCTGATTTGACAACGACCTTTTTCGACTTTGCACCATTAATCATACACTTTATAGAGGGTCTTTTCGAAATTGAATTAAGCTTACTTTCTTCCAAGGCATATTTGTGTGACTATATATGGTAGAGTGTAATGAAACCGTATTCTGTGTCCCAAACGCCATGTTTCACCATGTCCATGTTAATCGAAAAACACCTAGTGATGGTATATTCCAACGGCGTCTTGCTCATATGCCTAAAAAAAGAACAACAATGGAACATTTCACATAGCATTGGTTCCTAATACCTGCAGTATTTAATCAGAATATCGCTAACACGCGCTACCACCATACCTCTCCAGCCAGCCTTGTTGTTCCAATTTCGCACCCCAAGTTAGTTGAAGTTCCTGTCCATTTGTGTGCGATTTCTCAGCTGCGTAAGCTTTTAAATCAATTCTACACTTAGGAGTCTTTCCGAGCCCGTCCCTACAGACCCATTGCAGTTACGTCCCTTTTTTTTCTAAGGTCATGGTAACTCATGATATATCAGAACATGAAAACTTCTTAATTACCACTGACTACGGTTTTCGTAGCAACAGGCCCAATGGTGACTTGATGGCATCTCTCACCGAAAAGTGGAATCAAAGTCTACACCAATCTTGATCATTGCACTTCATATTTCTAAATAGTTCGGCATCAGATTTTTTTTTGTTGAAAATGTATCCATTTGGGATCGATGAATCCCTACTTCATGGATTAGAAATTACCTTCCGGAGCGTTAAATTGAAGGTGTATTGGACGGCTTCAAGTCCGATATCCACAAAGTAAATGCTGGTGTGCCCCAAGGTTCCGTTCTGCGGCATACACTAGTTTAATTTTTTATTAACGATCTCTTGTCTGCGGACCCCCGCGTAATTATCAAGGCTTCGCCCATTAATGACATTGTCTAATACTGAACGGGGGCAGAGCAAAGTACTGGTCTTATCGTAATCATCTTCAGACGACGCTACCGAAGGTTGCTACGATTCGATCAGTCACAAGTGGCCGGTCATAGGTCTTGTTGGCGACTGGACCACCGGTAGTCCCTACCACCGGATCTTGGTCCGGGCCTGACTTGAAGAGGTAGGCCCCCTTGTGGGAGCGCCATGGTGGTTGTGGTTTAAACCCAAAATCGTGAGAAGGGTCTTCCTTTGGTTGACCCAATGTAGAGTTGCAATAAGTACTGGGTGCTGCGACCCTAAGAGCAGTAAGAGGTTTTAGGTCGGCCTCGACTGATACCAAGGGTGGAACTTGTGCCGGCAACACAGTTCCGATTTGGTATCAGTGTATTGACGGTGAGCGATTGCAAGGCGTATCCTTGCTCCATAGATGTATGGGCATCCCGTAAACATAAGTCTACATGACAGGTGGTTTACGTTAAAAATCAGACACTATCTCTTGTCTGATACTTCTAATCCAATATATTCCTTTGCTGACGACAGTACTGTGCTTTTCACATTAGCTGCCGGACTTATGTTCCTGCTCTTCGGCAGTAGAATGGGAACGGCAGCGTATGTTAAGCTCATTCAATTCTGATATTAACAGCATAACTAATTGGGGAACTACTAGCAGCGTAGAATTTACTGCTTTCAAAACACAATGCCGTCGTTAAAGCGAAAGTTAAACACCCAGACGTTGTCCATTATTGGTACTTGCATTGTTGAGACCGAAAAAATTTTTATTCTCAGTAGGTGTGTCAATGACAACTTACACTGGAATGACCACATATTCAATGTCGTCAAAAATTCAGCAAGATATCTAGGTTTCCTCAAGCGATGTAAGAAATACTTCATCCCCTCTGATCGGACCACAATATACAAGGCATTCATTCGCAAGAAATTGGAGTATAATGCCCATATCTAGGCAGGTGCGCACCTCTGCACCTGCTAGATAGGATAACACTTTTAGGTGATGGGACACCCACGAACACCGACGTAATATCTCGTGTGTCATTCTGTTTAATCACTATTTCCACCACCAGTGCTACATAGAAATCGCCAATAGCACTCCGACCCTCCAAACTTTTAACACCCGTCTCGCTATAAGTGCTCATCAGTACACCCTCAAGCCCACTTTCGAACGCTCTCTAAAATATCGTGATTCGTTCCTAAGCCGTACAACTCGCTCATGGAATGC
>OX422141.1:16785645-16910053 GCA_949129095.1 Volucella bombylans
ATACGGAGCCACGTTTAGTTTTGACATCCCTGTCAAGCTCATTCTAGTATGCACGACGATGATGGAGAATGTACACTGGTCCGTCAAGCTCGGTAATCGTAATCATTCTCAAAATCATTTCTTGAAATAATTGGCCGACTATCGACATTCTACTACAGAAGAGCCAACTTTCAAAAGTCTGACATAATGGGAAGATACAGCGTTTGCGATTTTTGAAGCAGAAGCTACAAAAATGGGCTTAGCGGTAAACGAATGAAATGCAAAAGCACACAAAATGCAATATCGTAGCCTAGGGTAAAATATCAGAATATGCAGCTGAAACTTTGAGACAGTAAGGAACTCTATCTGGACTACGCTATCAACTCCGACGACGACACCAGCGCGGAAATCTTGCGAAGAATCACTCCAGAAAATCCCTCACTACTTTCAGCTTAAATGGTAACCGGGAAGTAAAACCCTCTCTCGAGCAATCAAAAATACAAGATCCTGATCTTCCCAGTTCAAGTTTACGGTGCAGAAGCAAGGATACTTACTATAAAGGATGAAAATGCTCTCGGGCAATTTTCGGTTCCGTTCCCATCGATGGAGAATGGAGGAGGCATTTCAGCAGCAAACTGCACGAGCTCGTGTCAAAAAAGCTCGTATATACTGGCTTAGATGGATAGGCCTCCTTAAACCGAACTTTGATGAAAATTGTTTTGCCCTTATTTTAGGAGATTTTAATTTATGTAATATTAAATGGGTTTTTTCTCAAGATGATAAAGTTTTATTTCCAATTAATGTAAAAAAAGATTTTGAAGCTGTTGTAACAGATACGCTTTCTGCCTTTAATTTAACTCAAGTTAATAGTGTTGTAAATGAATTAGGAAGGATTCTAGATTTAGTTTTTATTAATAATGAGCTTGATGTCGAAATTTTTGAAGATGAAAACCCATTGCTAAACAATAGTATTCATTATTTTATTGTTGTTGTATTAAATTTATCAGTTACTCAATCTTTATCTGATCCATTATCTTATATAGATGTAAAATACGACTTTAACAAAGCCGATTTCATTTGCATAAACAATTATATTAATGAAATAGATTGGGATTCTATTTTGTCCCAATCTAGTTTAGCTCTATGTTTTTCTTCTTTTATTAACACTGTCCAAGAACTGTTTGATAGGTTTATACCTAAGAAGGCAAAAAGACGTAGACTGAACAAGCCGATATGGTTTTCTAGAGGCTTACAACGTTTTAAAAATTCTTTAATAAAGGCCCAAAAAAGAAGTAAGACCGATTCAAGTTTTCGAAGCAATTATTGTCGTTTGCAAAAAGAGTATAAATTTTTAAAGACGTTTTTATATAACCAGTATTTATGGTCTATGAAATCGAAGATCAAGAAAAACTCAAGATCTTTTTGGAATTTTTTTAATTCAAAACGAAAATCGGTGGGATTTCCTACTAATATGAATTACAATGGTAATGTAAGTAGCGATATATTAGAAATCTGTAACATGTTTGCAACTTTTTTCCAATCCAACTTTGTTGTTGATGACTCTAACAGTGATGTTTTGCCTGCATATTCCGAAGTAGTTAATATAGATTCGATGTTAATATCTGAAGATGAGGTTTTTACCGAACTTTCTTGTTTAGATATTAATTTAAGTTTGGGACCAGACAATATTCCTGCTAAGTTTTTAAAAGAATGTGCATGTAATTTGTCCAAACCTCTATCTTACATATTTAATCTTTTCTCTTCGAAGTGGTGAGTTTTTTAGAATGTTGGAAAACCTCCTATATTACTCCCATTTACAAATCAGGTCCAAAACAGAACGTGCAAAATTATAGACCCATTGCGAAATTGCAACTGATTCCAAAGATTTTTGAATCAATCGTTAAAAAGAAAATGTATAATGCCTTGAAAAACCATATATCGGTTTACCAAACATGGTTTTGTTCAAGGGCGTTCCACTGTGACCAATTTAACTCTGTTTGTAAGCACTTGTTTAAAAAATATGGAAAATAGATGTCAAACAGATGTTGTCTTCACTGATTTTTCTAAGGCGTTTGATAGGGTAAGCCATCGAATTTTATTAAAAAAACTGTCCTTTTTAGGTTTTCACTCAACAATCCTTAAATGGCTGGGGAATTATTTATGTTCTCGATCACAATTGGTCAAAATTGGGTCTAAAATATCTTTCAAAATTCATAACTATTCGGGTGTGCCGCAAGGCAGTCACCTTGGGCCTTTGCTGTTCTTAATATTCATAAATGACCTACAATAAAATTCTCAAATTGCCTTATGTTCGCCGATGATGTTAAGATCTTCATGTCAGTTAAATCTGTTGCTGATAGCTTAAATTTTCAAAAAGACATAAATAATTTAAATGTATGGTGTTCTATGAACTCGTTGGATTTAAATATTAAAAAATGTTCAGTCATGTCCTTTTCAAGGTCTGTCATGCCTATATTATTTGACTATAAGATGTCTAATGTTTTATTGCAAAGAGTTGTAAGTCATAAGGATTTGGGTGTCATTTTAGATCCACATCTTTCCTTTAATTTACACATTAATTACATTATTTCAAGAGCTAATGGTATGTCTGGTTTCCTGTTTAGAAACACCCGTGATTTTCGGGACCCCTATACACTGAAAGCTCTGTTTGTTGTTTTAGTTCGTCCTATATTAGAGTATTGTTGTGTTGTTTGGTCTCCGCTTTTTAAAAAAGATTCTAATCGCATTGAAAAAGTTCAGAAACGCTTTACAAAATACGCGCTTCGTAACTTAAATTGGTCCGGTTCTTTGCCTTCATATGATAATAGATGTTTACTTATTGGTTTAAAGCCTATTTCTTGCAGAATAACTTACTATTCTGTAGAATTCGCAAGAGATGTAATTACAAATCACATTGATTGTCCACCTCTTTTGGCCTTATTTAGTATAAATGCACCTTCTAGATCCATAAGACCAAGAAGCAATGCTCTTTTGTATATCTCAAGACATAAAACAAATTATGGCCAAAACGAGCCTATAACCAATGCGTGTGATAAATTCAATCAATATGCAAATGTTTTCGATTTTAATCAAAACAGAAATGTTTTTAAATCTATATTCATGTTTTGTATCATTTAATGCTAATGTTAAATCTTGTTATTTTAAATTTAGATTTTAAGAAATTTAGATGTACATTCACATTTTAGGTTAGTCTAAGAGAGTTTGTAATACTTATAGACATAAATAAATAAATAAATAAACCCATGGACATCGCTGAAAACACGTTGGGCTTCTGCAACGAGAATGGAGAGTACTTAAATGAGCACTCAATCTCTAAGAACATGCGGATAATATAATTTAGTTTATGATCAAGCAAGTTGCGAGTGGACGAGATAAGTGTTAGGTGGTCAATTAGGGAAATCCAAGTCACACACAAGGTGTCTCATATATGTGGAAATGTCATTTAGGAAAACCACTCTGCATCTATCCTGATTTCACTTCCAAATGATCTTCAATTGTACTCATTAGTTGTGACGTGGATCTGAAAAAGTTTTCAAAAAAGGCTATGTTGGTCCTATGGTATGCCATTCTTACCTAACCCAAACTATTCTGGTCAGACGATCTCTTGCAGATGTGCTCCAAGAGTTAAACAGGGACCTTTCTTTTCATCTATAAATTTTGTTATTTATCTCACTATTGAACCATTGCCTTAATTCTGTGCCTAATTCATAATAGGGATTGGAAGTCACATAGAGTCTTAACCACAGATCCTGCCTATTTCTTGCTTGAAGTATTTTTGTTATCGCTGAAGTCGCATGAATGCAATACGCATGATGCAAATACAGATTTAGTTGACTCCCAACTGAGAGCGCATAATGCATATCTCTTGGCTTCTTATGGAAATGGACGTTCGGCGAAATATATTTTTGCAATATATTCACAACGCAAAAGCGTGTTCCAAAATCGATGTCCTGCCCCAAGGCACAAAAGAGCCATAACAATACTTTACACATATTAATTCTCCAAAGAAACTATTTGATTCCATATTCAATTTACCATAATTTATGTGCTTGTTAGCTGTATGTTTTATGACAATTAGCAACGCTAACAACTAACAAATTGACATTTAAACACCGTCACAACTAAATCATGATGTATTCATTGCATGTGCCCCTCCAGCACCGTATTGTTAAGAGTTTACACAATTTTCAAGCACTTATAAATGCAAAACCCCCGGCGATTATGTGGCTGGTTTGCTGTGCATAAATATTCATTGCAACAGGGATGCCCCACTGGCACTTTTATTAAACAAAAGCAGACTATGCGAATTAGAGGATTTGTGGATGCATTTTACCGGAAAATTAAGGCAGCGCATGGCTTTTTTTTTTTTTAATTTAACAAGAACTAACGGAGTAGAATTTGTTTTTCTTTTAATTTAAATCTGAACTGTTCATCGTGTCGTACGAGTATATTTAGAAGATGCATCCCTTGGGAACGGGATGTACCATGCATATACTGAAAAGACATTAAGACATTCCTTGCACATCCACTTTAAACTGTTAAACAGTTGAACTTAAGTAAGTCCTTAAGAAATATTGATTTAAAAAAAAAAGAAATTAAATAAAAAAAATATGGGTATCTTTGACTCAAGTGATACGAGTAGTCCATTTACGACAACCTGCATACTCACTTACATACCTAGATGGCGCTACAGCCTGGAGTGAACCTGAGTGTCAACTAACAAGCGTGTTCAGTTAGCGAGGTGCAGTTGCGTACCTCAAGTCAGTTTAGATTACCCTCTACTTGTGAGCGTCACCTAAGGAGAGCTCTTCCTCTACCGCCCGAGTTGTCCCACCGAGTTAAATTCGGAGACTCTGCGGGCCGGAACATTGGTGTCCATTCGCTCTACATTTCCTATCTAGTTCAGGCAACTGATGCGCAGTTTACAGACTACGAGTAGGTCGATGTCGTTGTACAGCTCGTATAGTTCGTCATTGAATCTTCCCTCCCAAAGACCCGTCAAAGCAAACGGGACCGAATATTGAACAAAAGATTTTTCACTCGAAACGACTGAGTATATCCACATCCACATGATGCATCAGCGCCATAAACTAGAACTTGGATGATCATGGTCTTATATAGGGTCTACTTAGTTTTTCGGGATAGGAATTTACTACTCAAGTGCCTCTTTGGCCTAGAAAAATGGTAATTGGAATAGTGATTCTTCGTTTTATTTCTACAAATGTGTTCTTGACAGAATTTATAGTAGAAGTCCCTTACGACTGTCGATTGTCCAATTCGTCCAATTCGTGGATGGTGAGTGAATGCGCTTTTCTCTTTGATTACCTAATTTGCTGTTTGCCCCATTTATTTATAGCGATGCGGGCGGATTTAAATTTCTATGTCCAAAGACAGGTGAAACTGCGTGTTCGTTTGATGGTCGACAAGAGAATGCTAAAACGTAAAACTATAACTGTAACGCTGCGGTTACAAATTTGCATTTTACGATGGGCGCGTTCAGTGAGTGCCCCTTCTGGTTGACAGCATGTACTTGGTTTTGACCTTATTTGCCATTTTGGCAGCTCATGTTTCAATACTAGCGAACGTACCGGTAACAGTGTTCACTTGTGAGTTCCGCACAATTCTTTCAAGTATGATGTTAAAAAAGTCAAATCACAGCGCTTCATCTTGTCTAAGACGTTGACATCGGTCTCGGTTACATAAGCCGGGGCAGCAAGTTTTCTCCATCGTCACTCTGCACTGATGGACGAGTTTGGCAGGGATGCCAAAATTAGACATGGCTCCATATGGCGCGCCTGTATGAATGCTGTCATATGCGTCCTTAAAATCAATGTGGTGGTATCGATTTGGACATTTTGAGTTTTTTTTTTGCCGAATATGCTCTAGGGTGACAATTTGGTTGGTTGTTGACTTTCCTGGTCTGAAACAGAGCTGGAAGGGGTCAATCAGATTATCAAAGAAGGATTTCAGACGTTCACACAATGTGAGAGATAAGATCTTGAATGCAACGTTGAGGAGACTTATACCTCTATAGTTGGCGTACTTGAGGGGGTCTCCTGTTTTGTGGTTCGGGCAAACGATACTGAAATTCGAATTATCAGTCAAACACTCTATGAGAAAGAAGTAGTGTATGCTCCCTACAAAGTCGTTTCCAGCAACTTTGAATACATCGGCCGATAAGCCGTCTAATCCGGCATACTGGCCTCCATCGATGTTATACCGCTTGCGGAAAAAAATTTTCCATACCCCTACGAGTAGAACCGCCAATGACATTTCTACAGGTTTCCTTTTTCATCTCGAGTCTTCTTGCCTTGACACGTTATTTTTATATGTTGGTGAAACTGCTGTAAGTTATTCTTGGATTATAATCTCTTAATATCTTCGATCGTGTGCTTCTCTTACTCTTTTTTTCTGAAGAAACCGATATTCTTCCCGTCTCTTCTGATCATAGAGTTCACGAGCAGCTCTCGTCCTTCGTCGCAGCACCGCTTTGTATGCTTCTTTTTTAACTGCATGCGGATTTTCACCGAAAAATCGTTCTCAGTCACAAGACATAATACGCAAAATTGCCGAATTTGGTCAATTGAACAGCCAGAGGTGTTCCAACAGCACCAATTATATAGGAAAATAATTACTCTTTTTTATGGTTTACATGCCGGAAGTTCATTGGGTCTTACTATTTCTGAGATGATCCCGGTAAGTTGGTTATTGTCAATAGAGACCGATATCGCTCCATGTTAACCAATTTTTTTTCTTTTTTTGGGATACATTGGAACTGGAGGCATTGGAGAATATGAGTGCATATAGTTCAAAAACACAGTGCTGTTTGCAACACAGTTCATGCCACAATAAACTTATAAAAGACGAAGTTCAGTGGTCGTCTTGTAGGTGAAATATTTTTTCCGATATCCTGAAGCTAAAATAAATTGGTAATCCTACCGGCACACCAACAGCACAGAATACGATATTCAGATAGATAATTTCTGAAAGCGTTTCCTCAGAAAATCAGCGCGATATAAGGGTCTTGCATAATTCAGTAGCGTTTCCTCAGAAAATCAGCGCGATTTAAGGGTCTTGCATAATTCAGTAGATCTGCATTACCTACTGCAACGGTTTTGGGATAGTGAGGGCATTCTGGAAGTGTCTACAGAGACATCCGTTGAAGATCAGCAGATCGAAGTTCATTTCATGACAATTCACCATATTAAGTCCGTTCAAGGATCCACCGCGTGAGTTCGGAAACTTACGAAATGCAGCTCACAGGATACTTTTTTTCCATAGAACGACAATTTTCTAGGGACCCTGAGTTTAAACGCCAACATTTCATGCGGGAATACGAGGAACTAGTCATATGAAGGTGATTCCGTTGACTGAAATACTTCTAACATCATGCGGTCCTGAAGCCTTGCAGTACAACGACGAAATTGAGAGTCATGTTTAACGCATCATACAAGACAAGTAACGGTGTTTCACTCAACGAATGTTTGTTGGTTGGACCGGGTATTAAAAAAGACCTCTTTAATTGGATTTCGAAAACTCGCAATCGCTGTTCAAGCTGATATTGCCAAAATGTACCAGCAGGTAATAGTCAGTCAAACGGACTATTTGGAAAACTTATGTAAATGCGACTGCTTCCTATATCGCCATACGAGTTCTCAACCAATTGCCATACAATATCCTCGAGATAGTGATGAAAATAAATACAAGATTTACGTCAACGGTTACATGTCTGGATTTCATACAAATGAAGAAGTGTCGGATGTCAAAAATGACTAATGTTTCACTATCGAAAGAGCAGGCATGAAACTTTGAAAAGCGTCATCAAATCCTTCAGAATTTCTGGTGGAAATTGATCCGACTTTTCTTGGAATTCCTACCGATTTACCTATGGAATATTCTGGTAGTATTGAAACGCTTGGTTTTCGACCTTCGACCTCACATTTACAAGATGGAAGTCTTATCTGACATCGCCAGAATTTTCGAACCATTAGGGCAGCTAGCTCCTATCGTTATTAAAATGAAAATCTTTATGAAAAAGCTCTAGCTTGGGACCATCCTATTTCTCAAGAAATTTACCAAGAGTGGGTTTACGTTTGGGCAGAGATTACAAATTGGTACATATGTATTAATATTCCACGCTGGATTCAATTGGAAAAGGGGGATCTGATGGAGTTCCATAGGTTTGCTGATGCTTCTGAGTCTATATATGCCGCATGCATATACTCCAGAGTTGTAAGGAGCAATGAAACCATATCTATGGCATTAGCCTGCGCCAAGACACGTGTAGCGCCAGTCTGTACCACATATAGAGCTGTGCAGTGCACTACGGGTATCCAAATTACTAAGTAAGGCTAAAGAAGCTTTCGGCTTACTCGAAGTCTCCTACAGTTCTTCATTGGATTCAACGATATCTCCACACAAGAAACGTTTTCGTCGATCATTCTTTGGGTCAAATCACAGCCCAGCTACTACCGTCAGCTTGGCATTATGTTCGCTCTGTTGAAAACCCACTGGATTGGGGAACACGTGAACTAATACCTAGTCGCCTACCAACTTTGCAGCAATGATGGAATGGACGATTCGGTTGCCAACTTTTCCAAATTGCCTAATTCGCGAAGTATTCCACAAGAAAGAGAAGTATCATGTCTTTTGTGTTCGTCGGAGCCCGAGTGGGATATACATATTTCAACGATTTGGAAACCTTAATCGTCTTCTTCGCATTGTTGAGAGTTGCATACTTCTTTTTCAATGCTTTAAAGAAACGGTACATCAGAAAAACTGTATCTACTTAACCCCACAGATAATTAAAACACCTAAAACTGTCCTTATTCGACACGCGCAAAAATCTATCACTTAGACCTGTGATACCACGATCAACGATCGTCTTACTAATGGAACCAGATTGAGCTTATAATGAAGAGTAGGATACTGTTTACGTCTATATTTTTTAGATCGTTTAGGTCGTTGTAGAATAAAACTCCTGGATGAAGCTTTTCCTCTGGGACATGTACAGAGTAGGTGGAGGATTGTCTCCTCCTCTTCCTCGTCCATGCAGCTTCTACAGAAATCATTTGTAAAAGCGGCAAACCTTCTTACGTGATTGCCTATGAGGCAATGATGACACCTATTATGGCGCTGAGATGTTTCCTATTTAGAAGGATCAGACTCTTAGAGCGATTCAGATCCAGCTTTGGCCGGATCTGTTTGGTCGCTAGACATGTTGATCCAACAGTCCATCTCAGTAAAAAATGATCGGCAGTGAAGGGCGGTTCTAGAATTTAGTGAGGCTGAGTCCATGGACTTGATAGCGGCCTGATTATCCGAAAAGATGCGGATATACTTTGCAGATATAACGTTTTTCTTCAGCCAGGACAGAACTTCTTTAATCGCCAAAATTTCCGCCTGGAAATAATGCCGTAGAGGTGGTAGACCGCAAGGCTCCGCTTATGCATAAACATGCTGTTCTTTGTACTCTGGTTAGTTTAATGCAGTTGACTGCTTTTTCTAAGGCCGTCCATCCGACGACCACCCCGTAAGTAAGTATCGGTCTTATGAGCGAGATGTATAGCTAGTAGGTTATGCGAGGTTGAAGGCCCCATTTATCCCCAATGCCTGTTTTGCAAGAGAATACAGCTATTGTAGTTATACTGACTCTTTCTTGAATGTTAGGTTTCCAGTTTAATTTCAAAAATGAGACCCAGATATTTTGCTGTATCGGAAAATACTAGACTGGTATCCTTTATTGAAGGAGCGTCTATAATTGGAACTTTGTATTTCCTGGAAAAGAGGACAAGATCAGTTTTATGGGGGCTTATTCCCAATCCACAGCGATCTGCCCAAAGGGTTAATCTAATGAGATTTACTTGAAGGAGTTCTTTAATGGTATTGAGATGCTTACCTGAGATGGCTATAGCAACGTCATCTGCATAGGCAATCACCCTGCTACCATCCTCTTCCAGGTATATCAGCAGTTCATTAATCACTAAATTCCAGAGAAGGGGAGAGACCACACCGCCTTATGGCTTACCTCTGCTTACAAATCTTTTAGCAGAAGTCTCACCCAGTTTGGAGTTGATTGTCCTGCCTTTTAGCATAAGACTGATCAACTCCCCAAGTGAGTCGTCTATCTGCAGAGTTGACAGAGCAATCGTAATTGCGGATGTGTTGACGTTGTTAAAGGCGCCCTCTATGTCCAGGAAAGCAACCATTGTGTACTCTTTATATTGTAGGGATCGTTCTATGTAGTGAGTGCAAAGCCGTTTCTACCGACTTTCCTTTAGAGTAGGCATGTTGAGCCGTTGACAGAAGTCTTGAATCAATTTTTAGCTCGTATATGGATATCAATCAATCGTTCAGAGTTTTCAGAAGGAAAGATGACAGACTTATAGGTCTGAGAACATTTTCCGTCTTTGGGAATGAATACTACATTGACTGTAGTAGTGGAGAGAATAACAGTGGAATGTGGATAAGCTCTACACAGCGCCACATAATATTTTCTAGCACAGGCAGAATAATATCTGAGGACATCTGTAGCTCGGCAGGTATTATACTGTCCGGACCAGCAGACTTACATGGTTTAAAGCTATGCAGCGCCCAGAGCAGTTTGTCTCCCGTAATCAGACCATGCATTTTGGTCCTGGTTGCAGTAGGCCTGTTTGGGCTGCTACTGGCCGCGAATTGGGAGCTACCTGGAAAGTGGGTGTCCAGTAGCAGGTTGAGTGATTCATCACTTGAGGTTGTCCATGAGCCATCGCTTTTTTCAAACAGCTAGGCATCATCGGATTTGTAGAGAGGATTTTTCTTAGCCGCCATACCTTAGAGGTGATTTTGCCACAGAATAACCTCCAGGGTTGTCGCTTTGGTGCTTCAGTAGCATATGAAGAATTTGCCACGATTCTTTGTGTAGTGGAGCATGCGCCAATCCTCGTTCTTTGTGCTCCAAATTTGTGGGTGACGTGGACCCTTTAACACTTTTTGGTTCTGCGACCTATGACATCTGTTCCAGACGGGGTATTTGAGCAAAGAACTACCACCCTTGCACGTTGGCAGCATGTCCAACATATTGTTCAGAAATTCAGGACAAGGATGTCCAGTGACTACATCACCAGCTACAAAAGCGATCGAATTGGTTATTGAAGTTAAACGACATCCAGACATCATTGCCAAGGATGAAAATCAGCCTCCTTGTAAGTGGACTATCGGCAGAGGCATAGATACTCACAAACTCACCTAGGAAAAGATGGATTAGTTCGAGTCGCATCGATCTGAATTTCAAGAGGAGAACATAAACGTGCAATCAGCAAACAGTGTCCTCTTTTCCAAGACATTGAAGGTTAGCCTTCACCGGCGAGAGGACTTTCCTTATTATTCCCTAATTAATTAGTTCGTCAAGTTCTTAAGTTAAAATTGAAATGTGAATTTTGCGGCACTAAAATACAGTCTAAGCAATATCAATACACGAAACAAAATAATTTCTTTCTTTTAAATGGTTGTATGTGCACGACATACATGTATACACATATTAATATATGTACATGCACACCCAGAAACTTATAAATATTATAAAACTACGAGCTTCCTTTCCTCATCACTCATCATAACCAAAGTACTGAAAAGCGAGCGAAGCTGCGGTTAACAGCTACTTTACTGTACAATAAAATTACAGGACTCGTATTTCATAAATCTTTACGGTATTCCAATAATCCATCAATCCAGAGTAATGCAATTTTCCCAAAAGATTCAATTTAAATCTTTTACTTTGTGGAGTTGTTTAACAATGAAATCAATGTCAATTGTCAAATGTCAACAGCGTGGTATGGTAATTGCGTTTTAAATGAGCTTTTTCACTTATTAAGTGGAAGCATAATCTTCAAAGGCGATTCGATATAACCATAATCAGGACGTTGCGAATCCTAAATGCCGCAACTTAATGCCCTTAACGTATGACCCATCTGCTCATATTTAATGTTGCAACAATGCCACAGGGCATAACCAACATAATGGTAACCGGAGAGGAGCTATCTTTCCTCGAATAATCGTTTCATTATTCAACAATTTCACAGAAATTCGCTACAAGTTATATTGTAATATTCCAAACGAAAAAAAAGAGCAGAAAACACAACTTCAGCTTGAATTTATTTTACGCGCAAACGAATACAACGTTTTCGGACTCGCATCTGTATCCCACGACTATGTACGTAGGAGGCATGGTGATTTCGTCCCATTACAGCGAAAATAACTCACGTGAAATGTTTTAACACTAATGCCAAAGGAATAATGCAAAATTATTGAGCAACAATAATTGTGCGTTCGCAGAATTCGGATAGAATTTGCATTCTGCCAGCCAAATGTTTTTGAAGTTGAAACTACAATAATTTGGGCCACACCACCGCCCTTTAGGGTTGTAGCCGGCAAGTTACCACATACATACGTCCGTATGTGCATACGTATTGTGCACGTATCTAGATATTATTGATGACTTTTTGGCTTATGATCTGTTTTTGCATATTTCCGCTGAGTCTGAAATCCCCAGACAGACATGCTCAAAAGTCGAAAATGCTTCAATAATTCAGTTATGGATACATACGAGCACTCGTATAATGAGCGGAAATATAATGACACCTGGTTATGGGGGAAAAGGTTCAAATTGGCCAAAACCGAACCGTCGACAGGTGTGTGCTTTTCATAATGAAGGATCATTGGGCATTTTTTATTTATTTTTTATTTAGATAATAATTAAGCAACTATGATAATTTATAATGAAAATAGTTAATTGAATAGAGTGGTATACTCGGATGTTAATTTTGTGAAAAAAAAAAACGAATTTCAATTGAAAACTTTATCCGTGATGTGCGGCGGAAGGACTCATTCACGGTCAACGGGAGTTTAGTGGCACAATAATTTTTCAAATTCTTAATGAATTGAAATTGATGACCGGTGATCCGAATAGGATGGGGGTATGTGCCGCATTCCGAACGACATTTTCTAGTGATTAATTTAAAAATGGAAATCTGCACAAGCAATACACAGACGCTACCTCAATTAACAATCGTAGCCACAGAATTGTGGCTTCATATGGTGTCTTTTAGCTTTTGCGAACCGTCTTCATAATGAGCTACCCAAAATTTGAAGTTAAGTTTCAAATCCTTCAGCGAGCCAACAAAATTCATGGAGCTACCGGGCAATACTGCCCCTTCTTCCCTCCTACTGAACCGGAAATGATATACCCTGCAGTGTGCGATACCTCTGTCGTAGTTGAGTCCCCTGTCAGCAACTTGCTACACCGTTAGCCTATTCCGGAGCAGCCCTTTCTCATTCAGATGGAGGAATGTTTTTGGGGGGAATGAATCAGTAATAAGACCCGGAGATCGGGTAGTTCAGCAGAAATTTAATGTAGTGCGGTTCTGGTCTTCTGTAAAAAAGAAGAAAAGCCCTCTCATACAGACGAATCTTTTCCATTAACCTTGCTCTCAAGTGGAACCACAGGGAACATCCAAGTTCAAGCAAACCGGTTAAGGGTCATATGATTATCTTCGCCCTCTCAATGAAATGGCTGCTATAAAACAGTATCAATGTTCTAAGGTACCCTTAAAATGTTTGCACACAGCGCGGGCTAAGGAAAATTAGAAAGGAAACAGAGAGAGAGAGAGAGCGGTACCGATGTACGTTGGTTTCAAATGTCTGAATACTACAATGACCAGGAAATATAGAGCTCGGCTGGGCATTCCACAAGCGAGTTGTTCGGCTTAGGCACGGATCACGATACTTCAGAGTACGTCCAAAACTGAGCTTGAGGGTATACTAATGAGCAAGACAAGTATTACGGTTGAACGTTTGAAGGAGCGGAATGCTACTGACGATTTCTACTCAGCACTAGTGGTGGAAATAGAGATAAAATAGAGTGAAACACGAAATGTTTTGGGTGCACCCGACCAGATGTTGGTATTGTACTTCAATTTCGGGCGGATAAATGCTTTATATACTGAAGCCTGATCAGAGGAGTGAAGTATTTACTACATCACTTTAGGAAACCTAGGCATCTAGCAGACTTTTTGACGATACCGAATATGTGATCATTCGGTTCTACAGCCGAAGAATAGGAATAGGGACGTGCGTCCAGGAACAAATATGAAAACCGGAGTGTTATGTCGTCAACAACGCAATATTTTGGATTAGAAGTTACAGACAAGAAATCGTTGTTGAAAAGAGTGTCGTAGACAGAACGGAGCCCTGGGGCATACCAGCATTTATTTTGTGGATATCAGAATTGAAACGATTTAAGACAACTTGAATTGAACGTTCTGAAAAGTAATTTCTAATCCACTGAGGAAGAGAATCGTCGATCCCAAAGGCATACATTTTCGACAAAATGGCCCGATGCCAGACTCTGTCAAATGCCTTAGAAATATCAAGTGCAACTATTTTGCTTTCGCCAAATTTATGTACGCTTTAGTTCCACATTAAGACATGCCATCAGATCACCAGTGAACCTATTGTTACGAAAACCGTACTACCGGTCATTGAGAAATTTTCGTGTTTCGGGATATTTCACGAGCTAACGGTTTATTAGCGATTCGAAAACCTTGGAAAGAAGGGACATAAGTACAATAGATCTGTATAAGGAAAGAGAAGAAGATTCGCCTTTTTGAGGGACGGGTTGGATAAATGCTGTTTCCCATCTGCTCGGAAGGAGTTTACGCAGTGGTTTTGCCAGCATGAAAGAACACCTCTTCAGAAGAAGGGGTGATGTACCATCTGGACCAGCGAATTTGTAAATGTTAAGATCTCTAAGTACTCTTGCTACTACACGAGTGCGAAAGTGAATACTCAATTGTAGGCGTTGACAATGCACAATCTAGAAGTATTGAGCTGGCCGCCAAATACGCAGCAAGCAGATTGACGGTTCACTGTAGTCGTCCATACATATCAATGTCATTTGGCTCATGTGTTCTGTTGTCACGATTCTTTCTAGGGCAATGTTAAAAAAGTCATATGACAGCGCCTTGTCTAAAACCTTTCTTGACATTGAAGGTCTCGGTTATTTCTCTGCACAAATCTCATCATTCAGCACAACTTATCGAGTTCAACAGGAACGTCAAAATAAGACATTTCGTTGCATAGCTCGTCCTATGTATGCAGTCATATGCGGCTGATCGATGATGGCCTATTCTTGCCTGAAAACGCCATGTTTTCAGACGCTCACAAAATACGGCTGAAAAGATTTTAAAAGTGATGTAGGTATAGTTAGCGCAGTCAAAACGGTTTCATTTCTTATGAATCGGATCGGTTCCATTCACCGAGCATGCTGTTCTCTGACCGTATCTTGCAGATGAGCGCTAAATGTTCCTAAGCTTGCTTTAACTAACTCGATAAGCAGTCGCTTCGCTTGGTGCTAGTAGCTTTTTTAGACTTTCGTTCCAATATTGCTGCCTTAACTTCATCTAGGTCAGAAGGACGGAACTCTGTATCTCCTTAGTCTAGCGTGAACGGTTGTTCATTTTGGGATTTTGACCAACATCGCCATTACATAGCCTGCAAAAGTAATTTTTCCATATCCGCAGCACAAACTGGGAGTCTGCCTACATTCGTCGTCAAACCCGAAGTTTCTTTGTGAAGGTGCTTTAAAACCAATCACACCAGAAGCAGCCTCTCTGATGCCTCATTGACAACATTCCTCTTGACGTTCTATGGTTTGGTTATGAGGGTTAGGATTTCGAGATAGCTTGAGAGAAATGCGATCGGTAAAGGTCGTTTGTGGTCGCTAGCGGACCAACTTTATTTTGAGTATTAGCATTCTGGCTGCAAGTTCTTGATCCGAGTTGATATTATCCTCCCGGAAAGTTCGGACATTCAAAATAATAAAGGAGTTCCTAGCGTTGGTCGCAATTTAATCAATCTAGTTGATAGTTAGAGGTCCTAACTTTCATTTGTAAAACTAAAATTTGTTGTTCTTAAAACGTTTGTTGGGGTCGTCAATATTATATCCGTACATATTCCAAGCCATCGTTTGGTTGGTAAATTGCCACTCTGGATGGATATAGGTCGTTTATAAAACCGCTGGCCAAAACGTCCGGCTAGACGGTTTAGCCATTCAGGGTTCCGAAACAACCATGGAACTCCCTTTAGACCTGGGCTCCGAATAACAATCCGAATTCGAATGGCAGGAAAATGAAAGACTTTCACATAGGCTGAAAATTTCGCTCTCGAAGATTTGCTATAGCCCGCCGAAAGAGTGTTGATGTCAGAAAAGTAGATTGCTTTTTCTGCTTTTTTGAGTTGACCGATTTTTGAACTCGTCGAACATACCTACTGCGCCATTCCACAGCCACTTTATACATTTTTGTATACTAATTACTCACGTCGAATCGCATATACTCGTATGTAGAACCTATCAACCTCTTTGGACTGCATATTATTGTCCCACTCTCAAATGCTTTTATTCTGTTGACTTTTCCCACAAACCACTTACAAAAATCCCCCTTCAATTGAAGAACACAAAATCATATCAAGGACTTATCGGCTAAAGTAGCTACCTTAATCACAAACACTGCTTGGAATAGAAATGATGATGTAATGTCAACACTGTGTAAGGGTAGACAGAAAGTACCCCCCCGTTTTCCCTCTACACGCGGTTGACAGCTAATTAGCAAGGTAAATCCTAATATCATTAAATGATAAATTAAGTGATTAGAGCGCCAGCTTAAGGATAATGAATCATTTTGTCTCTTCAATGAGAAGAAACAGAGCCTCAATTTGTATTCTACCTCATCCATAGAAAGGTTATGGGCTTTTGTTTAACCCTTAAGATGTTACACTTATCGTAAGGCAGGCCGTATTAGGATGCTTTTTCTAAGCTTGCCAATCGTGACTACCTGATATTTTATTAATTGTCTCAAGGATTTCCTTGGGGGGTATAATTTGATTAGGTGTTTTCTCTTTAGCGTTTTTTGCGAAGGATCATAAGCATGGTAAAATGCTGAACTCATAAGTTAAAGTTTTAAGAAGGCTTAAGCACGAAATTAGAATTATAAGTAAATTTAATTAGCTAAAGCAATAATGCACTAGGCACTTGGTAGTAACGTTGTAGGAGGTGTAGGTGTTTTTGGAAAGGATTATCAAGACGTTAAATTCTAACATTACCACGGATAATAATCTTTTATCATTTCTTGTGCAGCCATCAACCGCAAAGATAGTAAACTTTCAGCGCCAAAAAAATGTTGAGACTTTAGTTAAGTATCGGAGTATACAGAAGTTGTCGGGCTGTTAAGGACATTGATGAGACTATAGGGGACTGTTAATAAGTGATTCCCAATCTTGGGACAAAGAAAGTATGCTGCACTCAGATGGTAGAGAAAATTTATGACTTCTTCAGAAGTTAGTTTCCGGAAAATTAATTTTCATTTATACCTCGACGTCCAGGTCTTACAAATTCTAGAAGCTCCATTACAGTGCGTTCTTGTTTATTAATCCATTTTCTACAACAATAATATGTATGCAAATGAGATGAATGTGTTTAACCAAGATGCTTAAGTTTAAATATATCTATACATAGCTCTTTCCTGTATGAAATTCAACATTGAGTTGACAAACCGGGTGAGGTGTTATTTGGAAAGAGAAACAAAATTGTTATGAAGACAACAATACTCGTAGACTGGGTTAAAATTGACTCAACTATTGACGAGCCATGCAAACACTAACGTTTTGGTGGGGAGGTCTATAAGGCTTATATAACCCCATTCAATAAATTCAGTGGAACGGATCGAATAGAAAAGATGCGATTCTAATCGCACGTTGTACACACATGGATGACAGAGCTAAAATATGATGAATTTGCCATTAAGGTATTCATTCCAGATACTGTTTTGTGTTTCGTCAGTTTCTCCTCGAAATGATGCTTCAATTAACTCACCATCGTGTTTCCAGTTTTCTCTTCTCTTGTGTCTGAATCAACCTTTCTTAAAAAATCATGACCTTCGACTTAGAAAGATTTCACAAAAGACAGTATGCCTGCAGTCTGTCCGCGTGCCCTTTATGTCATCAATAAATAACACGAAGTGACTAGGACTTAACGCACATCTCTGTCATATTCCAGGTAGTTAACGCTATTAGGAATACTAGCAATTACTTGTTCGAGCAAACGTTGCAAAATGGCCGGTGTTCTGGCAATCCTAAATGGAAAGCAAAATTCTATCTGCCTCTTCGTCCAGTTCGACTTAAAATGTTTGCACATTGTGCGGTCAAAGGAGAATCAGGGAGAAATGAAAGAGAGGTACGGATGAACGTTGGTTTTAAATGTTTGAAGGTTATAATGACTGGGAAATAAAGAACTAACCTGAGCATTCCATAAGCAAGTTGTACGGCTTAGAAACGAATTACGATATTTTAGAATACGTCCAAAAGTGGATTTGAGTGTGTACTAGTGAGTATTCATAGCGAGACGGTTAAAAGTTTGAATGCTACTGACGATTTTTATGAAGCATTGGTGGTGGAAATCGCCATAAAATAGAGTGACACACGAGACAATACGTCGGAGTTCGTGAGTATCCATTGTGTGAGTGATATTAGTATCAGCTATGAGTTGTGTCCTATCTAGCAGGTGTAGAGGTGTTATTTACTCCGATGTCAGGCAAACGAATTATATATTGAGGCTAGATCAGACGGGATGACGAATTTCTTACTTCACTTGAGGAAACCTAGACATTTTCAACATTTTTGGCTACATCAAATATGTAGTCAATCCAACGTAGGTTGTCATTGACACACATACTGAGCCATTCATGAATAATGGCTGGGTGTTTAGATTTCGTTTTAACGTTAGCAGACAGCATTGTGTTTTGGAAGCACAAAATTCTACTCTGCTGGAGGTTCCCAATTTAGTGCTGCTGTTTTTATCGAAATTTAAGGAGTTTAACATACGCTGCCCGGCTCAACATGCCTACTGTAAAGGAAAGTCGGTGGAAACGGCTTTGCACTCTCTGACTAGCCACATCGAACGATCCCTACAATATAAGGAGTACACAATGGTTGCTTTCCTAGACATAGAGGGCGCCTTTAACAACGTCAACACATCCGCAATCACGACTGCGCTGTCAACTCTGCAGGTAGACGGCTCACTTGGGGAGCTGATTAATCTAATGCTAACAAGCAGGATAATCAACTCCAAACTGGGTGAGACTTCTGCTAAAAGATATGTCAGTAGGGGTACGCCGCAAGGCGGTGTCCTCTCCCCCCTTCTCTGGAACTTAGTGGTTAACGAACTACTGATATACCTGGAAGCGGGTGGTAGCAGAGTGATTGCCTATGCGGATGACGTTGCCATAGCCGTCTCAGGAAAACATCTAAATACCATTAAAGAACTCCTCCAAGTAAATCTTAACAGATTAACCTGCTGGGCAGATCGCTGTGGATTGGGAATAAACCCCCATAAAACTGATCTTGTCCTCTTTTCCAGGAAATACAAAATTCCAATTATAGACCCTCCTTCAATAAACGGTACCAGTTTAGCTTTCTCCGATACAGCAAAATATCTGGGTCTCATTTTTGACAGGAAACTAAACTGGAAACCTAACATTAAAGAAAGAGTCAATAAAGCTACAATAGCTTTATTCTCTTGCAAGAAAGCCATTGGGAACAAATGGGGCCTTCAACTTCGCATAACCCACTGGCTATACATCTCGGTCATAGGACCGATACTTACTTACGGGGTGGTTGTCTGGTGGACGGCCTTGGAAAATGCAGTCAACCGCATTAAATTAAGCAGAGTCCAAAGAACAGCATGTCTATGCACAAGCGGAGCCTTGCGGTCTACCCCCTCTGCGGCATTAGATATTCTGCTTCACTTGACACCCCTCGACATTTTTAGCAAGCAAGTAGCTGCGACTGCAGCTATTCGCCTTAAAGCGACTAAACAGTGGACAAATAATTCATTTGGCCACGCCAACATTCTTAATACATTAGGAATCCTCACAGAGAACACCGATTACACCATACCTGAACTTTGGTTTGACAAAAACTTCCATGTAAGCTTCCCCTCTAGATCATTCTGGGAGGAGGATGCTTTCATGGAGGACAAGTCAATCCATCTCTACACAGATGCATCTAAAACCGACAGCGGAGTTGGTGGCGGTGTTTTCTCAGATAAGCTAAATCTAAGCCTCTCTTTCCGCCTTCCAAATCACTGTAGCGTGTTCCAGGCGGAAATTTTGGCGATTAAAGAAGCTCTGTCCTGGCTGAAGAAAAACGTGGTATCTGCAAAGGATATCCGCATATTTTCGGATAGTCAGGCCGCCATCAAGTCCCTGGACTCGGTCTCATTGTGTTCTAAAACTGCCGTTGAATGCCGATCATCTCTCATGGAGATGGCAGAGCAGTTCAACATTCACCTCTGTTGGGTGCCGGGCCACAGAGACATTCCAGGGAACTGCAGAGCCGATGAACTCGCCAAAATTGGAACCACTCTACCTATCCTACCAGACAAAGGTAGTATAGGTATACCAATTGCTACGTGCAAACTAACACTAAAGCTAGATGCCAATAAAAGAACGGACCTTAGGTGGACTGCTGGACAAACATGTCTAGCGACCAAACAGATCTGGCCAAGGCTGGATCTGAGTCGATCTAAGTGTCTGATCCTTTTAGATAGGAAACATCTCAGCGCCATAATAGGTGTCATTACCGGACACTGCCTCATAGGCAAGCACGCAAGAAGGCTTGGCGCTTTTACTAACGATTTCTGTAGAAGCTGCATGGACGAGGAAGAGGAGGAGACAATCCCCCACTTACTCTGCACATGCCCAGCTCTCTCTCAGAGAAGGAAGCTTCACCTAGGAGCTTTCTTCTACAACGACCTAAACGATCTAGAAAAAATAGACGTTAACAGTCTCCTACGCTTTATTAAAAGCTCAAACTGGTTCCAGCAGTAAGAAGATCATAGATCCACGTGGCATCACAATGGGCCAATAGGCCTAAGTGGGTTGGTATTTCCAACAGCCACTCTTACCTAATAACCTAACCTAACATACGCTGCCATTCCTGTTCTACAGCCGAAGAAGAGGGACGTGAGTCCGGGAACGAATATGAAAAGTAGATTGTACTATCGTCAGCAAAGACAAGAGATATTTGATGAAAATTAAAAAGAGTGTCGGAGATAGAACGGAGCCCTGGGGCACACCAGCATTTATTTTGTGAACATAAGGCTGAATTTGAAAGTTTCGAAATATAATTTCTAATCCAATGAGGGAGTCGATCGACTACCATAGTCGATCTGTAATGGACGCATTTTCGACAAAAGAGCGGGAGATATACCATCTGGACCGGTGGATTTGTGTATGTTAAAATCGTATAGTACCAAGAGTGTGATAGTGGAGATTCAGCGTACTCGTGTGTAGGCGGAGACAAAGAACAATCTGGAACGACCAAAAGCTTTTACTACCTTTGGGACATTGTATTATTTTTTGTCTCGGTTTTTGGTCATATTGGAACTTCGCACTCCTAAGAAAGGCGTTGCAGTCATTTCTGGTTCGTTTCAATTATTTTTAGGTTTTCCAAAAGGATAGCACATCGACTTTGTGTTTGTCAGGGTGAGAAGTTAAAAACAAGTCCAGTTGTTGGCGGTATGACTATCAACGTCTAGTATTCGAGTGAACTCATTTACAAGCTTGGTCAAATTGTGTTCCGCAGTGAAGTTCACAACACCCCGTTCTTCGGGTGTTGTTGTCAAAGCTACCCAGAATTGTGTATATAGAAATCTCTCGTAATAATGACTTCAGTATGAGGATACAGGGATACAATTCTTTGAATGGAGTCAGACAGCGCGTCAAACTCGTTAAATGGCGAATTGCTGTCTTGCTTACGGAGATGGAATTTTAGCCACATGAAATTGAACTCCGGATTGGAGCAGGGGTTATATTGTGGTGGAGTTTGGCAAGATACATTACTATGGCACGTAAATGGCGAGCCGGAGGTGAGAGAAAAATAGTGGCATTAGCTCGTAGCCAGGTAGCTTTAGACCAGAGTGATCTGAGAGGTGTTGACGGGAATCTACTTGTGCTTCACTAAGTGCCCCGATTGGTTTACCGAATCAAATTGTTTCCTATTGTCAGCAATAGGAAACAGTGCACCAACAAAATTTACACTCACAACCCGCTATCCATCAGTTGTTACAGTCACTGCCTGTGACTTTTTTTATGTATTCTTTTTCAGTCGCCACTGTTCTTTTTCTTTGTTTTCTCCACGCGAGTTAACTTGTGCGTGTGCACACGTCGATGGTCTGTTCGGCACCTGCAAATAACCACTAGAAAGGTAAATACTAGACAAATTTCAGTAGTGCCTACTGATTATCGTTAAACTGTGAATTTACGGCCTTAAGGTCGCCGAAAATTATAACATGACCATCGCATATTGACACCACGACCACTGGCGCTGCCCAGTTAATAAATGTGATTGGTCTCCAAATGTTTGTTGACACGAGTCGGTTAGCGTTTTGCTTAACTGTTTCCATTTACTATATCACCCTACAGCTTTATCGAATATACACCTAAACTCACTGCAAACACCGTCACTCATTTCCCTCCTTCCTTGTTTGCTAAGGTGTTCACCACCTCGTGTTTAATAACCAGTCCCGGTGTGTCTATTTAATCAATACCAAAAATATTATGTTTAGCTCTCACCTCCTGCACTCCACTAAACTCCACGTTGACCTACGCCTTGCCCAGCACCAGAACGACGACAAAATGACCACAAGCCTTCAGAATGAAATCAGTGGGTACCTTCTGCAGCTTTTCGTATTCCTCCAATCCAATCATAGAACATGATACCCCAGTGTCTACCTGAAATTTCATCGGATGACTTTCTGCCTCCTTAAAGCAAAGCACTTTCACTTCGTAGATGGAAAGTAGGATATCCTCTCCCACGTTAAAATGGTTAGAATAAAATTGAATGAACGAGTATATATTTACATGTTTAGCCCACTCATTGTGGTTTTAAAGAAAGGTGGAACATTGGTATCGATGGGACATACTCTTATTACCTCGAATAGGCTTTTTTCTAGCAACAAATATGTCTTCTATACTCGTCTGTACAGTATATCCTATCTTAGTTGTTAAAAACTTCAGAACTGCAGACTGCAGAATCTTATAAACCAGTCGTCGCATTAGCTTTGTTTTCGAATTTTTCAACCGGAAGTTTGTTGAGAAGGGTTGGTGGTTTTCCATCTAGTTGGATGTATTTTTCCAGTCAATTAGTTTTCCTCTAATCAATCTTTATAATTCAAACGTTTTCCAACTTTCCATATTTCGGAAGAAAGTCGATTTATAAGCCACTTATCTGAGCCAAGACCTTTTGAAATGCATTTGTCATAGCAATACGATGGAAAAGTCTTAGAATAAATTCAATGTACTCTAATGTCTCGAATTATCAAGAAATCAAAAATGATTGCTTTGCATTCTAACATATACGAGTACGAGTATAAGAAAAAATGCAAAAATCAAAAATCATCTCCAAACAGCCATCCAATCCTTTGTGCAACTGGGATTCCCAGAAATGGGCTATGACTATTGAATCAAATAGAGGCAGACGAAAGAAGGAAATCCGCAAAGTCTCGTACATTTAAAATCAATTTACTCTGTATCTAGTGAACTGTGCTCTTTTATGAAGTGTTCTACATGTGTACGGCTATGAGTGTTTATTTTTGTAGAAAAGGCTCCATTTGCGGTCCAATGAATTTTATTGAATCCAGTCGAGTCCTGTCTATCGATTTTGGTTTGTGTTGCTTAAATGATGTGAAATTGAAAATTAAATAGTCTGTGGATTTATTTTTTGTTTTATTGAAATGGTCCTCACTTCTGATCCATAAATGGAGTAGTTTTGGCTTGAACAAAGGTACAGAGGTAAATACATTTACGAGTAAATGCGAATGGAGTGGTATGGTAATGTGTTAATGAGTTGTTTGGTAAGTGGAAATCCTCTTCCAACCACTGAAACTAGCAATTGAAGTTTTTAATAATGAACCAATCGTCAGGCTTCATTTGTTGCGAACTGTAAGTAGTTTCTGTATTTAAAAGTATCCGTCTATGCGCAATGCGTCGTCTATTAAGTTTTGTGGAATTTTCTACAATATATATGTACTGTAATCTTCACTAATGGGTGATAGGTTAGATTGTTAACACAGGGGCATGATCCATAAGCCATCACACAGACACCAGGCACAGGAACTACCCCATCTCTGTTATAAGAGTTTCAAGCAATGAAAAAAATACTTTGAATTATATCTCGAATCACTTGAGTTTCAAACCACTACAAAAACAATTTTCCTTTCTCCTCCTTCTATCTTTTCGCCTGCGCCCTGGCAACAGTAAAAGGGTATCAACCCCTTAGACGCGCGTAAATTATAAAAAAAAAAAAAAAAAATCTCGATCCTCGTGGAACCAGTTAAATTTGTCTTCAAATGGAAAAAAACCTAAATAATCTCCCTGGTGAAACATTCAATTTCCTTGCAAAAGCCAGGAAGGCCTAAGAAAGTTCGTGCCGTCTATTTTCTCTAGGTAAAGTATCTTCCTAAAAATTTTCTTCGACTATGCGATATTGCCTCGCATTCACACAGTATGTGTGTTATGCCCTCAACAGCTTGCAGATCACCGCAAAATCTGCAAATATCCGTATTTGACAATTTGAGTCTCTTTTCGTGTTTCCGCAGGAGACAGTGTCCTGTCAGAATTCCTATTACTGTCCTAAGCTTATCCCTGTTTAATTTTATTATCTTCCTAGATCTTTTGCAGTCAAAAAGTGACCACAGAGCCTTGCCCTGTGTCCTTCAAGAATTGACCACCTTATGTTGTCAGTCTTTGTGATTTTTTCCTCGATAGTGCCCCTCATTATGCAAAGGGGTGGTTTAATGTTGGCAACCTCACTATTGTGAGCTCATCAGCTTGTTCATTTCCTTTAATACCGCAGTGTCCTGGCACCCAGCACAGTTTCACCCGGTTCTGACTGCATAGTTCTTTAAGCACTGTTCGACAGCCTGTGACTGTATCAGAATTGATGTTGGTCGATTCCATTGCATTAATATCTGTAGACAGCTATATCTCTTTCGGATAAGGGTCTCATCTGCATTAGCTTAGTCGCCCTGAGGATAGCCAGAGCCTCTGATTGGAAGACACTCATAGTACTGGGTCTTCTGAGAAAATACCAGAACCTGTTCCTTCCTTTGTTTTTGAGCCATCTATGAAAATTGCAATTCATTTGACCTGATTATAGCATTTTGTTGCCAGTCCTTCCTTTTCGGATATATTATAGGAATGTCGAAGTGGACCAAAGAAGGAATTTCGTCCGTCAGAATTGTTCTGGCTGGCAGTATTTCCACTTGAAGTAACCTAAATTAGTACGATACACTGTTGATAGCAAGTTTACATATTCGATAACGAGTGGAACGAAATTAAAAGAATTCTCTCGCCGTACCCCTAAACACCAACTTAATCAGCTCTATTCCACAGTGAACCATAAATTCTCCTTGATCGTCAATAAGATCAGGGCTGACACATACTCTACCGAAAACATGAATTTTTTGGTAGAGACCTACAGAAACCGTGCATTGGATGTGTTTATTCGACTTCTCATTGTTCAGAAGCCAAGAACCTTGCCTGAGGCATATCCAGCCTACCTGGAGATGCAAAATCTTAGCTTCAGAAATAATTCGCTGCATGTCAGGGCACCTAATGCGATATCTTCCCCAGTGAACTACGTCCTTAGAGGTAGCTCAGGATCTGATGACAATCCTAGAAACATCACCTCCAAGAGATAACCCTGCTCATCATTCACATCATGCACGGAGGTCAAGTTTTCAAAAACAGCATCCACCGCAAAGGCCAACAGGACCAAAATCTCCGGTAAAATCTAAGAATATAGGAAGGTAAACTACATGAATTTGCCAAAAACAGTTAAAACGAAATCAAGATCAGATAAGTACCCTCGAAAGCATTAATTAGTCAAATGCATACCTTGGGCGGAAATGTTTCTATGTTAGGAAAGTCTAGATTAGAAGATCTTTACATGAAGTTTGAAAGTGTTTTCGGTGCAGTACGGAAGGTGAAAGTGAAAACCAACGTTGGACCGGAAATTCGTACAAACTCCGAAGAACCAATTTTCTCGAAAAGTTATCCTTACCTCGATTGTATGAGGGAAGAAGTTGAGAGACAGGTAAATGAACTTCTGTCAGAAAACATCATCCGTCCATCTAACACCAATATGTGTTGTTCCGAAAAAACCTTAGCCAAATGGAGAAAAGCAGTACATAATGGCCATCCATTACACGCGTCTAATCGCCGTAACCTGAAACATCTCATAAAATTTGCAGCTGTGGGTTCCTTTCTACTTTTCTACCCCTTTTCCTGACTTGTCACTCTATCTAGGTAGCTAAGAGCGGCTGTTGGAAATGCCAACACAATTAGGCCTATTGGCCCATTGTGATGCCAGGTGGATCTATGATCCTCTTACTAATGGAACTAGTTTGAGCTTATGATGAAGCGTAGGAGACTGTTTACGTCTTGTAGTTCAGATCGCTTTGCCTTCCTCAGTTCTTTTTTGTATAATTTCAGGGATTCATTGTATCAGTCCAGTCAGTCACTTTTCTTGTGCTTTGTGCTAAGTTGAAAAGTTCTCCGCAAGTGTTTCTGAGCAGTCCGAGTGCTGATGTAAATCAGTGTGGCTTTTTCTTCCCTCTAGGTTGGATATGAGGGCAGGAAGCGGTCATAGCCTGATTGAGAGCCAGTGTGAATACCTTGACTTTCATGTCAAGCTCATTGGTGCCACGCGGGGGACTTGATAGTTCAGAGGATAGCGTTTCTGACTGTATTCTTCTGCATTTTGGCCAATTTGGAAGGAGCATCATTCAGGCTGAATTGGATGAATCTGTGGTCTGAAAAAGAGTTTTCAGACGATGCCATCCAGTTCGTTAGCCTTTGAGTGATGCTGTAGGAGACAAGAGTGATATCTAACACTTTCTGTCCGTTTCTAGTTATAAAAGTAGGCTCATTGTCAATGTTGCAAATAAAGAGGTTAGTACTTAAAATATAGTCAAAAAGTGACTCACCTCTATCATTAATGTCGGTACTGGCCCATACCGTGTGATGAGCATTAGCGTCGCATCCGATGATGAGGCCAGTTTTTTGCCTTCCAGCTTAAAGCATCACCCTTTCTAGGTTACCACCAGAGGGTCCACATGATTCTGGCCAAGGTAAGCCGATGCCAGCCAGTAGGAGCCTTTGACAGTCGGGTGAAGTTGGGGTCGCTGAGATTAGGAATTAAAAATGCATTAAGGTTACGTTTCACTAATATATACGAGTTCTGATCTTACCGTTGTCTCTTGTAGCGAGCGTAGCGTATTCGGGTGTCCTAAGTCCACGAACCACGCCTTCTACAATCCATGGTTCCTGAATTAGTATAATGTCTTCTGCGTTTTTTTTTAAAGACGCAGAATGAAAGAATTCATCTTCTTCCTCTGATCGTATAGGACCTCCTTTTGCTTCGTCATAGGTCTCCATTTCCGACAGGGTGCCAGAAGAGGAGACCGACGGCTTAATTGGCACCTCGAATAGGGTCGTCGCTATCCATTTCTGGAAAGTATATCGACGCTCCAAGATTCAAGGTTGTGTTTGGTGGTGTCTCCGTTACAGGAGGAGGAAGTTGCTTATCAGCATCCAGCTCACCCTTCTTGTGAACCCTTAGATGTATTGAATCGAATCCGAACCGAATCATGTCTTTTGTCTGCGCTAGAGGGTTAAGGGACTCCTTATTGATCATGATCAACGCGCTCCTTAGTTCCTTCAGTTTCGCGACTTTCCAGTCATGAGTCGGAAGGGTCGGGTTACTGAGCCTGACGATTTCCAAAATGCGTTCTGGGGAGGAGGGTTCGGCTGGAATTCAGGTACGAGTTAGATGTCTGCTAGGGATGTCCTCCTTAGACACGACCTCGATTTTTGCACCTGGCCAAATCACTCCTATACCACCTATGGCCTTAGTGAAGAGACCAAGAGATCACTGATTGTCACATGCGATAAGCTTGGCGTAGCCTTAGTGCCAGCCAGCGTCGCTTGTGATGGGAGGTGTTCCCGGGTTTTCCCGCATGATTGCCAAGAAGTTGCTCGAAAGCTCCAGCTTGACCAGCTGTACCGTTCAGGTGTTATAGATCCGTCGGTATCGTTTCTATCGATTTCCGTGATTATTATTGCGTCCTTTAGGACTTCACTGAAAGACCTCAGAGATGTGCTGTTGGATGGCCCAGGGGTTTTGGTGCTGTGAGTTTTGAGCCTCTTGGGAACTGGCATGGTTTCTTCCAACGATCTCTGGCACTTGGAGGAGTCTTTTGGTGTTTTGGGAGCAGTGGGTAATCCGTCTTTTAGGATGTTGTTAGCCGACTCAATCTTGCTCTTTATGTCCGCACTTCTCTCGACCTCCGGAATAGATCCGAAGGTTTTGATGATGCGTGAAGCACTTTGGCGCCTTAGATGGAGCTTGCCGATGCGGCTGAGCTCCAGATTTCTCCTTGGGAGAGGAGTTTTGGTAGCTGCGACAAGTCTGTGGCTTGCCATAAACTAGCTGCTGCTAGGGGTGGAGGAAGTAATAGGAAAATATCTTGCCATAGTCTTCACACTCCCTGAAGATTTCTTTTTAGGCCAGTTGCGCTTACCTTTAGAGGATGGTGCACCATGGCCTGCCACAGTTTTACCTCCTCTCGACAATGCAGGAGCCTTCCCGGTAGTCGGTGCAGTCACCGTTCTACCACCCGGTATTAAAGGAGTATCGGCCTCGGATTTTGTTTTGTTTGATGAGTTATCTATAATGTGGTCCCACGAGTAGCGGGTGTCCATCTGTACACAGATCCGCTGTATACAGATAAGGCTAGCTGATCCGGAGGTCGAAAGGTATCTGGATACTCCTTTCGCGACTGAGCTATTTTTGGAGATGCTGGGCCTATCTAAGCTATTCTGGATTTGCTTTCTAGTAGCCCCTTGCATGGTTTGTAGCCCTAATCCATTACAAAATACGGGTATAAGTCCTATATACATCATTTCACCTCCAGTTACCTTCAACAAATTTAAGCCCGCAAATGTCTAGAGTGAAAGTATATATAATTTGTCGCCTTTCATCGTGATCTATTCAGGATATGAACATTTTCGTATGCAAGTCGCATTTAATAAATTTCACACTGTTGCGGTGCTAATGCTGACGACACACAAATGGTCCAGATCATGGACCGGAAATTGAAAAATACATTTACGCTTCGTTTGCTTGCCTTCAATGTCCCTTCAGCATTCGAATTTTCCATTCCTTGTACCTACCTTAATTCGGTACCATTGTCGTTTCTTACCGAGGGTATGCAGTTTGCAGTTTCACCCTTCCACGAAAATCCCCGAATTTATTTCTGCATGCCAAGTAAATGGGTTGTGATGTAAGTTCCTGTTTTTTTTTTTTCTCATCTCCCTCTTACCATGAATGTCGTCGTCGTCCAGGTTGCGTCAGTCATTCTTTTGGCCCAATGCACAGAAAGAACGAACGAAGCAAAAATCGCCTTTATAAATTCGTTTGATATTCTCCCCCGACAGGGTTCCTTTGGGGGAGCGCAAAAAAAAAAAAAACAGGATCTGACAGGTTTGTAGCATACAATGGAAGGGATGCACGGTTGCCGTTGAGTGCAAAACTCACGTGAATCCCTTTTCGTATTCGAAAAATGTTTACAACAGCTGTAGTTTTGGAGGTTTTCTTGTTCTGGAGAGGCAGCCCTGTGACTGCTCATACAAATGGTGAAGAGCAATATAGTTAAGGAGCTGGTGGAGTTCGTGGAGCTGGTGGAATTCATCCGTCGGGTGAAAGACCTGCAGATATATGCATTGCACTTCAAGCAGCTGTTGGAAGTTTAGTAGGAGGATATTTTTGGAGCATAAGTTCAGCTGCAGATGACATTTGGAACAAACACTTTAATGGAAGTTCCTGGGGAATATGTAGTATAGTATGTCGTGTTAAAGGGTTATACCTGATCTTGAGGGTGTGGGAGAATAGAGAATTTGATGGAGAAGGAAGTGCTCGAATTGGAAAGTGTAAGAATGGAGTAAATGGGATGTATTTTGCCGTTATGATGAAAGTCGGAAAAGGGGTCGAAAATGTTATTAAGAACGAAGTAGGAACATTGTTACACGTGCTGCAAGTATCTCATCTTATGACTGAACTACCATCGAAAATACATTGAACGAGTTTTTTTTCTGTTACACTGTTACAACACTACACTGGTCAATTGTACTCTTTGTATGTTCATTTTACTGAAATTTGTCAGCATTTCGTGGAAAGAGTGGAAGGTAAAGCATCTGGTGCTCTAGGCACGTTGCCGAAGTAACGAAAGGAAACAGTTTTTTATAATAATTTGGGGAGTAGACAGTTTAACGTTCACCATATTTTTTACCGAGTTAGATTTACACTAGTTATGTATTGGAGCTAAGAATAACTCCGATGGTTGAGACGCACATGTTTAACCAGAGCACATTTCTCGGGTTTATGGTTCTTATGGCATTGCCGCCACCGTCGCATTCTTGTTTTGTGTTGGTGGTGTGGCTTATGACTGCAATCATGACGATGACGATGACCATGGCTATGATGAAGGGGGTATTCAAGGCATCCAAGGTATCCATGGAATCTATGGTATGCTTGTGAATTTTCGATAAATTTTTCAAAACCACAACTAATCTCAATAGCTGACGGAGGTACGGATAAAGTTGCTGCTGCAGTTAATGATATTATGTAGTTGTTGCTCTAACTGCTGTTATTTAGCTGCCACTACAAGTGAATTTCCACGTTAGACTGATCATTCGAAGCCTACTTCTTTGGGGTAGGCGTTCTGTTGAGTTGCCAATCGATTGGCACACACGCTGTTCATCGATTTCGATTTGTTTTGCGAAACGGACACGATTCCCATTCTTCATATCACTGACTTGTCCCAATCACTCGAATTTTTCAACCAATTCAACAATTTCTTGGCAAGAAGGTTCTTCTCGTCGAGCTGTTTCAGTGAAATTTTCACCGTTCACCAATTTCAATGCGTTGTTTAAGACCGTCCATTCATTTTCATTAATTGCTTAGTTTCTACTGTAAGGCTATTTAAAATTTTGGTGATGACACCGCTAAGACTCCGAATAGATTCCTTTATCTTTTGCTTTATTCTGAGTTTAGGCAAAGCATTAAGGGACTTGCCGAACTCCTCTTTATAGTGCTTCCAGTTGGTTTTTTGTGGATTCTACTCTTCAAAAAGCCGTAGACCTCGCATACGATTACTACTGGGAAAGTCGTGACTTGTCTGCATTCTTCCGGCATTAAAAATGAACTTAACATCACCAAGTCGTAGATAGAGATGTAAGTCATACCTAGGTTTACTGGCCTGGAACTGAGCTATGTCCAAGCCCAGAACGAGAGGAGTGCCATAAAATTACCAATTTTCAGTTTATTTCATCTATTTTTCTGGGTATAAAAACGAATCAGCACATCCTCCATTTCTCTGAAATGCTGCAGAACCCAGAATGTCTCAAAAGTCTTAATTCCCAGTAGAGCAGATTTTCTGCACAAACGTGCCTAGAAATGCAGGAGTGATAGCGTGAAGAACACTTTAGCTTGAGTGACATCTGTTTTCTACATGGCAGCCCTCTGCTTGAATGCAAACGTTCTATACTTTGACCAGCTCCCACAGTGTTTGCACTTCACTTCATTCAGATGGTTGTAATTGTCAGCTTTCCCAATTCAAAGCATCTGAGAGATGGTAGCATTTGGCATTTCAAGGTTTTCCCGGACATCCAAATTCCGTCCACAACCGGAACAACCGGACCTTGTGCTCGGAGAAAGCCATTACCAGAGCTGAATCTCTGGGTGGATTTGACCCCATCAACTGACTTGCTTCCACCAGAACTTCGACCTTTGCTGGTTGAAGCACCGATCTTATCCTGACACCGTATATGGCTAAAAACACCACCAGCTAAGTTTTTGCCGATGGGTTTACCCACATGATCTGGATTCCATCCACTAGAACTGCAGCCTTTGTTGATTGCAACCCCGGTGTCATCCGGGGAAAGTCCGCTAGAAAATGCATCAATAAAATCTTGTTCCTGTTTGGGATGGAAGACGAGGATGCAATTTCAGTTCCGAGAGCTCGATCGGTTTGAAAGAGTGTCAGTTCCCGGGACTTGTTTTTCTTCTCTGTCAGGAGAATTACTTTTAACGCAATACGACAGTACTTTCTATCCCTTTGCACCGTGCTCCTGTGGGACCCTCTGACCAACCTCTTTGTGGCTCATCTGAGTGCCCTCAGTTCTCCTTCCATCATTGTTGCCTAATCTACTGAACAAGTGATAGACACAAATGTTACCGGAGTCGAAAGGTTCTGGAGTTTTTGGATAAGCGCCTAAGTCGGCGGGATTTTACTCGTATTTCGTATGTTGGTTGGAGTCTCCAACCATAAATCCTCCTGGCCGCGATTTAGATTACTATTTGTGGATTATTGCCTATGCGCCAACAATCTGTTGTATTATCCTTATATTTCATTTCAAGTCCGAACGCCTTTGGCACCTATTACCTTGGTTCTTTTCAGACCTATATGATCTTTGACCCTTAAGTCTACCTACCACGATAATGCAGCCAAAAATTGTGTTATTGGGTATCTGTCTATCCAAAGAGTTGGGTTGATGATCAGCTATAGCAGATGTGGCGATTCCTGCCTCAAGATAGCTGTTGGACTGAATTTTTTTGTCGTCGTTCTTCTTGAAATTTGGTCATCCTATGATTTATTTCATCGTAATTTTCAGCATCGATTGTAATCGATTGTAAGTCTACAACTGCTTCTTGCGAATTGTTATGAAGCAGAAGCTCAGAACTTCATACCAAACATTGAACCTGACACCAAATATTTACCCGAATGTCAGTAGCTCAAGTTTTCTGTACGAACCAGTAGTAAATTTTACTTTTGCTCGGCCATCCCACCGCCCGTCCAGAAAAGCAGTGAGATCAGCTTACTAGCCATCGAAGTCATCCCCTAGTTGTTCGGCTTCCCATTGCATCTTTGAATTCCACGTTTAGATCCAAATGCTGGCAATTACTTCAATGGAGCCAATATGTTCGTAAAGGCTTACAAGTCCATAAACAAAGTAGAAAAAATCAATAGATCATCACTCCTTAAACGAATACCATATCTTGCTCGTAGACATTTGCGATGCTATTTCTGTAATTATGCCCCATTGAGTGTAGCGTCATTAACTCCCTGCCGCAGGGATTCATTTGCGGCTACATTGTCACTCTGGTGGACAGAAGGATCCATTTTCATTCCAAATCCACGTGTACAAGGATAGCCGCAAGTTGTTGACGGTGGAATAGCACCAGTTGCTACGGCAAATATTTGTTCATCAACATGGGAGTAGCATATTGTTTCAGTCCAGATTTTGAACATTCAATGATTTTCAGTTAGTCGCCGGCAAAGTATCCTGCTGCAAAAACTCTATGCTACTTATATACATCTACACTCCCACGTAGATTCATCACATTCATCACAATTTCCATACTAACAACCTAGGTCATTAGTTAAACAGATAAAAAGATAAATATTTCTCTATAGTAGTGAAAAGTTTTCTCCGTTTGACTTCCCTGTTTGTGTCAGTAAAGCTACTTTTCGACTTAAGGCTTTTGTCAAAACAACCGCTCTGTTATGGCCTTGTGCCACCGTTTATTGTCAACGAAAATACATAAGTCCATTAGAATCACCCTCCTACCTGCTGTATCTACAATATTTTTTTAAACAAAAAATAAAAAAGAATCCATAAAGCAGAATTTAAAATGAGATAGCAGAAAAAATTGGAAATGGATATTTAATTTCAGATCTACCAGCATACCATGACATAGCAGCCCAATGTCATCATAAGTCAATGGTTGTCGTGACTTAACGTCTGCACATTGTTATCTGCTTATTAACTTAGTTGAAATGGCAAGCTCTGGCCAGAAAAGCAGGAATGGATAGAAGTCCGATGACATCAAAGCATTTGCAATGCGTCATGGACTGCGATAATTAATATATCTTTCAATGTAGCATTAAAAATGAAATAATTGGCTTTTATGCCGGAAAGTTGGGGGCGTAACTTTGCATAAGTTAATATCATCCCACAGCAGAGGGATGAGGGTGGTTTGTGTTATTTTTTTGTAGAAGGCATTTCGTAAATATTGCCGGATTGATGTCACAAAATGTGGAGAGCGGAGTCGCAGAGAAGGTGACTTGATTCATTTGATGTCGTCGCTGAAAGGGGATTTAAATCGCATAGCTTCGATAATTTTAATCCGGAATCTGTTTGTAATAATCACTGAGATTCAGTTGAAATCCCATGGTTCCTTTTGTCTTTGTCTATAGTGTTGCATTGTTTGTGGTGTAGCTACTCGTATTCGTCCAGGTTTTTGGGTAGTTTAAAACGTTTTAAATCAGAGCTGTTGCCATTTAATTTATGCCTGTTGTTGGGAACTGTAATTTGCCTTTGCCATTGTTATGCAGGCAAGGAATTTTATGGCAAATTAATAGGCCGACGATGAATTCAGCCATAATGACAGGCTGGCAAATGACCAGATAATATGAAAGTGTGTAACTATGTACAATACATGTTATCGTAAGCGATATAGTTGTGAAATTATTAAATACACTAAACCCCATGGATTTATAGTCCTGAAAGTACATCAAGGATATTTTCATTACAGGAGTAAAAAGTAAATTCCGAATAACAGGTCCATTTGTGTGGAAATCAGAAGTGTTTACACCTTTAAGGAGGTTTGTTTGTATGAAATGTGAGTAATGAACTCCGTATAGACGTGTTAACAACCGCGTTCGTAAAACATTCAAAAATCTGACGTTCTTTTTGACCATAATTTCTTCAAAGTGCGCGTAACAGCTAACTTGAAAAGTGCTAGTAAAGAAAACAGTCCGAAACCAGTGATCTTTTCTTTAATAGAACCCAAATAACCAAAATTAAAATTAAACTTTAGTGCTTTTGAAGTAGTTTTTTTCTCTTAAATTTTGCAAGTCATAATGGCGGGAAAAACACGATCGGCTTCCACTACCATCATAGCCAAAGAGTCACATTCGACACCTACGTCCAACTCTACAACAGCCTGGAAAAGAGTCAATGCTGGCGCCAGCTCCATAGCAACGTCAAATATCATTGCCGAATTGGAATTGGAGAAGCGATTATGTGACTTGGCTGAGAATATTGTTAATCGTATTTCCGCCGAAATTAACGATCTCCGAAGCGATCTTCTTCAGCGTATTGCTCTCATCGAAGACAATTTAGAAACCCACGTTGAAAAGGTAAACAAATCGCTCTCTGATCTGCAAAACCGAGTTGAAAAAATTGAAGCAGCGCACTCTGTTGAATCACAAACAACAAAAGAAAAAATTACCAACTTACAAAAACGATGCGACGCTTACGAGAGGAGAGAGTTAGCAGCTGATGCCGTGCTTTTTGGTGTTCCCCTCCTACCCGCCGAGAACCTAAAATCAATTTTCAACCATCTCTGTCATACCATCGACTGTAGGGTCCCGACATTATAAGCGATTTTCCGTACTCAAAAACAAAACGAACACGAAACCAAAGCCTCACCAATTATAATTAAATTTGGCTCTTGAAAAACAACGTTTTTAAGCACATAGCTCTTCACTGCAAACAAGAGAAGAAACAGCTGTGTCTCCAAGATGTTGGTATCTCTTCTGGCAACAACATTAATATATATATGCATGAAAGTCTTACTCCACATAATCGCTATCTTCTTCAACGAGCTGTCTGCCTCAAACGCCGTAAACTCCTGCGCTCTGTTTTCACACGCTCTGGTTTAGTGTTTGCAAAGCAAAGTGCCGATGGCACGAGTTTAGCTATGGAGAACGAAGAGATGTTGAATGCTATTGCTGACGCGGAAGTTTAAGAAGTAGACGGAGAAGAAACCCAAAAGTAATAGAAAACTGAGCAGGGTTGCCACTTTTCTTTAATTTAAATTTTTATTTTATATTTATTTAATTATTTCTTTTTCTTTATCTATCTCTTTTTTATACCAAAAATTTTAAATTTTTTTTTCTGTTTTTACAGGGTAATTCCTTTTTTCTCTTTAATTCTGTCTTTGCTATGAAAAATAAGAAAATGGCTTGTTTTCAACTTCATTCTGTGTCACTTATTTCTCGCAATAAGCCTCATAAACAGCATGCAGTCACGTAACCTATTAGTGGATTCCCTGGTTGATGGTAGTGGTGGAATATTGCGAGCGATGATAAATATTTTTCGCTCCCATAGAGTTGGCTTCACTATATCGCATATAAATGCATAAAGTTTGTCACCAAAAATTGACGAATTTAGATATATTTTTGAGCAATCCAAAGTAGATGTAGTCTGTGTATCGGAGACCTGGTTTTCGCCAATTAATAATGATCAAATTAACAATGATCAAATGTACCCTATAAAAGGCTACAAACTTTTTCACACAGATAGGTATAATCGTTCTATGGGTGGTGGTGTTGCAATGTACGTCCGAGACGGAATTCCTTGTAGATGGAAATATTCATCGCCCATTGATTCCGCTATCGAATACCTGTTTGTTAAAATTAAATGCGGTTTGAATAGTCTTCTTAAAGGTACTGTTTATAGACCTAACTCAAATATAAATTGAACACCCTTATCTGAGTTGTTGGATGAAATCTCCATTAGCTCAACCAATGTAATCGTCTGCGGTGATCTCAATTGTAATCTATTGGTCGATGAGCGACTAACAGATCTTATGTGTTCATTTGATTTACACCCCATTAACACAACCAACCCCACTCACTTTACCCGGTCATCAAGTACTTTACTTGATGTGTTTTTTGTGACAGATTTGAAAAAAGTACTTTTTTATAATCAACTTTCCGCACCAGGCTTCTCCAAACATGATCTCATATTCCTTACGTACAATTTCTTTATTGACAGTGGTCCGGTTCAATCAAGATATCAGTATAGGGACTTTAGAAATGTACACGGTCCGGCTGTAGAACGAGAATTGTGTCAAGTACCGTGGAACTCCATTTATTGTATGCCTACACCAGACGAGCAAGTAGATTTTCTCAACACTAACATCAACACCCTCTTTAATCACCACGTTCCAATCAAAACACGAAAGGTAATTAATGTATCACAACCCTGGTTCTCAGCCGAATTACAAAAACTCATAGATCAACGTGATCGGGCCTATCAGAATTGGAAACACTTTCGGATTGAGATACTCCATAATCTCTACAAATCTCTTAGGAACAAGGTCGTTCTCAAAATTAGGCAGGCCAAAATACTGTTCTTTTCTAGCCGTTTAGAGGCAAAATCAGATGGACGTAAGCTCTGGAAAAATTTAAGAGAGTTAGGGATTGGTAAGCAGAGATTAACCTGTCCACATACCGTAAATGGTAGTGATCTCAACAGCAAATTTGTTTCTCTCACCCTCTCTAAGGTCGTATCTGAACAAAGTTATCACGCTTACAGTACGGTACACTCCACAGATACGCCTTTGGTGTTCATCGGGGTTAATAACTTGGATGTTCTTGAAAGTTTTCTCTCCATTAAATCGAATGCAGTTGGTACTGATGAAGTCCATCCAATTTTTGTTAAAGCCATTCTTCCTTACTTATTGCCTTACATCACGCACCTTATGAATACAGCACTAGTTACAGGAATATTTCCTCATCAATGGAAAATGGCAAAAATTCTACCAATTCCCAAAAATGGGGCTATCGATGAGTTCAGGCCTATATCAATTTTGCCTTTTCTCTCTAAAGTCTGTGAACGTCTTATGCAAAAACAACTAAGTGTATATCTGTGCCGATATAACTTGTTGGATCAATTTCAATCTGGCTTTCGTTCCAAGCACAATTGTAGTACAGCTCTAACTAGAGTGGTAGAGGACATAAGATCTAGGCTAGATACAGACAATGTCACCTTCTTGACCCTATTGGACTTTTCCAAAGCCTTCGATACGGTAAACCATACAGTACTCTGCAAAAAACTACGAGCTTCATTCAACTTTTCTCGGCTTGCAACGAATCTTATTTCGTCGTACCTCAGTGATAGACAACAGGCTGTATCTATAAATAACGTTTTAACAGATTTCCTCTCCTTGACCCGAGGGGTTCCCCAAGTGTCAATTTTGGGTCCACTTCTTTTCACGCTGTACATTATCGAGGTTCCAAATAAAATACTACACTCATCGATACACATTTATGCAGACGACATTCAAATCTACCAGAGTTGTCCTCTTGGTTTGATTGAAAATTGTTCCCGGAATATTAACCAGGACCTTGAGCGTATTCTGAGCTGGTCGGTTAGGAACGGTTTAAATCCACATAAATGCAAATGCTTGGTGATTTACAAAAAAGTTTTGGACCTGTCGTACTTCCCGCCTATTCATTTAGGCAAAGTAGCCTTGAAGATGGTGTCTTCAGCTAAAAATTTAGGGATCGTGTTCAACAGAACTTTGACATGGGACGACCACCTAAAGTCTACTGTCGGTAAGACCTATGGTATTCTCCGAACACTATGGACAGCTCAACAATTTACACCGTTAATAACGAGAATAATACTTGCAAAATCTTTAGCCATTCCTGTACTCACACACGGATGTGAAATCGTTGGCAATTGTGACACTGTTAGCAAGAGAAAGCTCCAAGTCGCTTTTAATAGTATTATTCGATATGTGTACACCTTGCGTAAGTATGACCATGTTTCACATCTGTCTAAAAACCTTCTTGGGATGACTTTTGACAATTTCATTAAGTTTCGTACATTAACATTTGTATCTAATATCTTAAAATCACGTCAACCATCGTACCTATATGAAAAATTCCAGTTTCCGACATTAACTAGATCAGCTTGTTTAAAACTACCGCGTTTCTCTTGTCTAACGTCGGAAAGACAGTTTTTCATCGCTGCTATTCGACTATGGAATTCACTGCCGCTTTTTTTAAGAGAAATCAGTGATATCGGAAAATGTAAAAAAGAATTGAAACTTTTCCTATCTCGCTAGTTATGTTTTTCATAGCAACGTCGTATCTGGTCCTTCATTTTTTTTCTATTCTTTTCTTTTCTTTTTTCTCTCATTTCCTTCCTTATATTTCAAAAATTGAATTGTTAAATATGTATTTATTTTTTTTCGCATACTAACCATGTATCTACATATACCAAATTTAAGATTCGCACGTATGCTATTTATTTTATTTTATTATATTTATTGTTACTTTTATTTAATATTGTCACAACCTTGTATAAGCTTTACAATTTATAAGATTACTTTGTATCTTAAGTATAAGCTCTAAATATGAAATAAACTAAAATAAACTAAATGCTCATTTGGTGTTTGCCGCTCATTCTGCCGTCAACTAGGACATGTCTCTTCATCAAATTACTTTAATAAAATTTTGACTCATGCCTGGCAATTGTGACCAGGTATTTTACCATTAAGTTAGGCACCGAGCATCATCAACTTGGCAATTCCAAGTACCATAACTACCATTACCACACTTCAATTGTGCTCATTTTAGACGTCGTCACCGGGTACTGGTCTCACTCAACTGTTCTTGACATGTGAAACTTAAAATCACGAATTTGAACTCTTATTGAATGTGTTGGGCTGATGCTTGAGTATTCTCCATCCTTAAAGGGCACACGAACTTCGTAATGGCCGTCATGTAATCGTTTTGTAAATTTTTTGAAATGCTCCTCACACCTTGTATCTTCTTCTGATTCATAGTTCTCAAAAGGTTCCACTTCAATCTCCTAGAATCTCTTCAAAGTTGTGTTGAGATCAACGTGATTGAAGAAGGCACGGATAGCCTTTGTTCGATGGCACCTTAGCCAACAAGATCCATTTAAAATGTGTTTTTTGTGCAATTGGACCTACCCACTCGTTGCTTTTAATTACATCTCCAAGAATGATTTCACAGTAGATGTTGCTGCCAAGCAATTACCTTTGCAATGCCCATTTGTCCATTGGGCCGAAAGGAGCCCAGCCCAGCCCAGACTTGAACTCAACTGCAAAATCGGAGACTAGCGACTCAATGGTCGATGATTTCATTTGATTGTCCACTTCTGACCTCAAATTCAGTCTTTAAATCACCGTTTCAGTGATAAAAGATGCTTCGGAACCAGTGTCAAATAATGCCCTTAACGTTAGATAACCTCCGTTGGCTGCCTTTACCTTGACCAAGGCTATTGGCAACAGAATCTGCGAACTGGTAGATATGTGGTTCACGCGATAGTTCTGACTAGTTGAGTACATAGAGCATATTAGTCTCCTTTTGTTTCCGACTTTGGGGTTGATTGAATCGGTTGACTGGGCTTGTAGGTAGACATTTTTGTTTCCTTGTTGGTGGTTTTGGGTTGGATTTTGTTTTTTTTTGGTATTTTGAGGCATTGCAGTGAAAGTAACACTTAGCTCTACTAACAATGGAACTTACTTTTAAAATGACTATAGGCCAAGCAGTTTCCTCATACCCTTATGTTGTAAACTGTCTACATTCCCTCAATCCCTGTTGTCCATTTTGACACACTTTGCAATTTACAATAGTTGACGTTTCGTTTGGCAGGTGTGGAACACTTGAGTTGGTGTTCTGTTTTCATTTTTAGAATTTTGTGATCGATTGTTCCAGGGATTTTTGTTCAACTGCTTCCAATGTTCTGAATCTGCACTGCAAAAATTCGAAGAATTCTTTAATTCTGGGTAAATCTTTATTACTCTCTAATATCTCTTCCCATAGCTGTTGGGATGTGTTGGTAAATTTTTGTAGGATCACAAAAATTAAAATACTATCCCATTATCCTCTCGGTACCCCAAAATTTTCCAAAGAGTGAATAATTTCTTGCGACGTGCCTAAAATACATTTCATACTCGTTGCTAAGTCGTTGCTCATACCCGTCTGACCTTTTATGGTCATACCGCTCCGTCAGAATTTCCCAAGTACGATTGTGTAGTTGCCCTAGTCAATGGCCAAGTGTTGGAGTAGCCTTTCGGCGTCACCACGGACGTTACGTTGCAAATAATGCAATTTCTGGATTTCTGACGAACATGTCATGAAATGATCTTCACGTTTCGTATCCACCGAAATATGTTTGAAGGATGATAACGAGTAACCTGAGCCCACTTCACTGTTTTCTGCCATCCTTGATGTGCACAATTAATCGACACTCTTCTTTGTTCAAGCATTGTTCGATTATTCTGTTCTGTTAGAAAAAAATTGCACGTATTACGTTTCGGGTTACAAAATGATCTACATTTATTTTTGAACAAATTTGATGAAAAAAAGGGAAAATGCAATGAAACAAAATAAAATACATACAAATTCAGAATTTATGGGATATGTCCTTCACAATAAGTGGTAGTAATGACTGTGCTATGACGATATGTCGGACATACTGTATTTTGGAGGACAAAACTTGCAGCGTTTGCGATCGCCAGCTAGGAATTTTTTAGCAGATGGTTACGATGATGACCACTGTCATCAGCAGAAGCTTTGGCTCTAGGAAGACGGTTTCATCGAACAATACACACCCGAACTAAATTTTCACCTAACTCATGTAAAAATAGACGACGTTTACATAGTTTATTGTTATTCCAATGTGGGCGAATTTCGGTCCACAATATGAAGGCGTTTAGCGCGGAAATGTCAATAAAATTTGAAAACAAAGCTACTGGCCAACGGTCAATTTGTCGTTTGCATGAATGCGTACGAACCATTTGATCCATCGTGTCAACACCGCCCTTAGTTGAATTGTGAAATTCAATTATCTCTGGAATCTTCTTCGGATGTGCCTCTAAGACGTTATCATGATGATGTATAGTACTTATCAACGTGACTAATTTGTACTGTTTCGGTATACCATCTTGATCAAAAAGCTCACGGGACAACCACCGTGTGGCGCTTGTTCCGATTTGAGTTCTGTTTTTTTATGTTAAGTTGGTAAATCTGTTGTTGATATTTCCTCTAAATCTTAGTGTCATAGCTTAACATTTGCAAAAGTTACGTAGCCAAGAGTACATTTATCTCTGTGTGTGTTGGCGATGTTTTACAATTTTAGAAATGGATTTAAATTTGCAACAACGAACTTGTATTAAATTTTGCGTAAAAAAACGGATTTAATGATGCGCGAACGTTGGAAATGTTGGAAAAGTGTTTCGGGAAAGATTCTCCAAAGAAAACGGTCGTTTACGGTGGTACGAGTGGTTAAAATTTCAAAAGTGGTCGTGAGTCAATCGAACATGATGACAACAGCCACCGAATTTACCTGATTTGTCTCTCTGTGACTTCTTTCTGTACAATCGAGTTAAAAAACCAATACGGGGAACGCGTTTCAACAGCCGAGAGGAAGTAATGGAAATATAAAAAATGTTTCGACGATTGGATCAAGCGCTGGATAAGTGTGTTGCAGTCGATGGGGATTACTTTGAAGGGGACAATATAGATGTATAGTAGATGAATAAACTTGTATTTTTAATTTTCTAAATAAATTCCGGGAACCTTTTGATCAAGGTGGTATACTGTACAACTGTTTCATTTCCATGGAAGAAAATTTTCCTGAAAAAATCTGGAAGCATACGGAGCTCTTGAACAGTAGCATGAATTAGTAGAAATCTTTTCTTTTTTCCAACTGTCCCAATAAGAGTTATTTTTCATTTGAGCAATTCTAATGCCAAATTATGATTGGTAAAAAAATTATCAGCTGCGACATTTCTTCCACGATATTCTGATACTAAGTCTAAAACGACTCGTTCACCCTGGTTTCTTTCAGGTGTTCTTCCAGTTTGTCCAAAGTAAATTTGAAATTTCAAGAAAAATGCAGTCACTGAATCAGCTGCTATCCATGCCTTCATGCCAGATTTTCCAGGTTTACTGGGAAGGGACATCTACCACGGAACGGAATCAGTTGTTCCTCCACGGTTATGTTTTGGTTTGGGATATATAGTAACTGTAGATTCTCAGTCCACTGCAAATACACGTGAAATTTGAAAGAAACGTTCTAGAGACATTACAGCTCGTAGCATTGGACGCCCTTAAAGTTCATTTCACAAACTTCTGAAACTTTCATTACATACCAATAAGCAACAAAGGACCCAAGTGTGCATCGAACTCGATTTCATCTATGTTTTCGAAATTTTCGATTACGCTGTTCCCTTGCATATTACTGAAACGGATAACATCTTTCTTCATAGCATGAATCATATACAACTCGAAAGCATCTTTTATTCCGTAAATGCGGTGAACGGCCAAACATGTTACACAATTAACATAATCTGTTCATCCATAATCTGTTCAGTTGTCGCACCAAAAAGCCGATTTCCGGGAGGTGTTGTTACCCACTTTATATCACGATCTTTACTGAAATATTGAGTCAGGTTCCCAGATATCTCTTATATTATCAGATATCTCTGGTTATTATCACTCCTAATATTATCGTCTCAAACATCCTAATCCTCCACTTCTGGTTAGCAGTCCTCATTATCACCATCACTATCCTCATCTTCAGCACGGTCTAGAAGCGCAGCAATCTATGGTGTATCTTTCTACATACGAGGGGCGTTCAACATATTCTCGGTATCGGGGTGAAGCTGTGGTTGTATATATAAATTGACTTATTTATCAAGTAATACTATTATTTTAGTGCATTCATGTAAAATTTCATATAAATTGGATTATTAATTTGCGTTTTATCTCTAGTTAAACAGAATCATAATGGCAACTGAGACGATGATGGTGAAAATTGAGCATCGCGCTCTAATTAAATTTCTCACTAAGCAAGGAAAAAGTCAAAAAACTATTCATGAAGAGATGGTGGCTGTTTACCAGGGTTCCGCACCTTCATTATCAACTGTGCAAAAGTGGTCAAGTGAGTTCAAGAGAGGCAGAGAGAGCATTGAAGACGACCCCCGCTCCGGCGCCCCGGCTACTGCTTGTACGGGAGAAAGCATCAAAGAAGTCGAAAAACTTGTTCTTGAGGATGCCCGAATAAAAGTGAAAATGATGGAAGAGATCACCAAGCTTTCAATTGGTACCATTCACACCATTCTTCATGACCATCTTAACCTTTCAAAGGTCAGTGCAAGGTGGGTGCCACGAATGCTCACAGCGCCTCAGAAAAAAGTGAGAATCGCATGCTGTAGAGAGCTTTTGGAGATGTGTAGTGAGAACGCGGACGGTGTTATGGATCGAATTGTTACTGGGGACGAAACATGGGTCCACCACTATGACCCTGAAAGCAAACAAGAGTCCATGCAGTCGCATAAAAAAGGAACAGACCCCCCGAAGAAGTTCAAAGTCACTCCGTCTGCCGGGAAACTCATGGCCACAGTTTTTTGGGACTCAAAGGGAATCTTGCTCATTGAATACAAAAAAAAGGTGAAACCATCAACGCCACATCCTACGATTCCACTTTGCATAATTTGCGGGAAGAAATTAAAAAGAAAAGGCGGGGTAAACTCGCAGCGGGTGTGTTGCTTCTTCATGACAACGCTCCTGTTCACACGGCGCGAGTTTCCAAGGCTGCTGCGCGAGATTGTGGTTTCGAAGAAATCTAACACCCACCCTATAGTCCAGACCTTGCCCCTAGTGATTATTTTCTGTTTCCGGATTTTAAAAAATGTCTTCGTGGAAAAAGATTTTCGGATGATGAAGAACTCAAGTCGGCAATAAATGGGTATTTTGCAGAGAAAGAGGAAATTTATTTTTTTGAGGGTTTAAAAAAGCTTAGCCCAAGATGTAACAAATGCATTGATGTTAGGGGAGATTATATTGAAAAATAAAAACAATTTAAATTGAATTCGCATTTTCTTTCATATCGATACCGAGAATATATTGAACGCCCCTCGTATACTACTGTGACTGTTACAGAGAACAAGAACTGCATCTGTTTTGGAATAGCAGCCTAAAATAAGGTGTTTAAGGCTTTCTATTCGAACGCATTCTAAGAATATCCCCAAATATGAATTTGAGTTTTATGATGCATATTTTCACATGAAGATGGAAATGGATCTAAAAGTGATGTTGGTGAAGTAGCAGATTCTGGTGTAGAATTTGAGACCATACTAAACAACAGCGACTGCCTAATAGTGCCCGAAACTGACACCGAATCTGGGCCTGTAACTGAACAAGTTGCATCGACTTCAAAACAAAAAAAAACAAAAATAAGCGTGAAAATATTTTGTATTGAAAAAAAAGAACAATTGGATCCGTACGATGAAAATAATTTTCAATTTACGGGTGCTACTAAATAACCAGAATCGGTGATAACGCAAGGGATTATATTTCGTCATTTTTACGGAGGAGTTAATTCAATTTGTCGTCGGTCGATCAGTCAAACTTAAAAGCTCTTCGATACAACATAACTAAGCCAGAAAACATAATAACAACCGAAATGTAGCAGTTCGTTGACACGGTTATTTACATATTTTGTTTTTAACTGTCATCTTCTTGTCATTATTGGAGCAAATCCGTTGGCCAGTAAAATCATTTTGACACGATGAGATGAAGCAGGTGGGATTTGAAGGCATTTGGATGAGATGATGTCACAAACTTTTTAAAATCAGATCATTTTTGCATTAGCCTGTTGCCAATCCTCGATCACACGTTGCAATCGGAGGAGAATTGGGCGGAAATTTACTATTTTTATGACAATTCTACAAAAGTAGCTGTTGAGAATAGAAAGGCTAAGAAAGCCCCAGCAGCTGGAGAAACCTCAGAAGCAGGTGACGCAAAACGAATAGCTTGATATCCAGCTCTGGGAAGTAATACCTAACCATCATTCCCGCTGGAATAGTGGTCGAAGTGTGTAGGACCTGGTTTAATATTCTGGTGGTAGTCCTGGGATCGAACGATCAGGCTAGCGAATCCAGCATGCTGGTAGCCCGCGCTACTGATATCTATGAAGATTACACATCCTTTGGGGAAACCACAAAAAAAAAAACAAAAGACACATACTCGTATAAAGACTTTTGCAAAAAGGTGGAAATATTCCAAACAACTGGTCAAAGACTGGATATACTCAGAAGATCTGATGGGCTGAATACTTAATTGAAAGCAGAGAGTCTATCGCATGCTGGAGACTCCACTAGAAAGTAACCTGATCAGAATCCATCACTGAAACTACAAGTCAGCTGAGTAATAAAACTACCCCAACTGCTCTACATATGTTATCGGTTGAGGTGATGGAAAAAGCCTTCAATAACAATGTTGCTTATTTAATGGTCGGTCCTAAGAAATGATATCCAACTGGCAACTCTGAAACGAGTCCTCACTAGTAGACTGGCAGTGGCATACAAGCCGAACCTCTGGCGAACACTTAGAGTAGTCTTTATACCAGAAATTGTAAAAGATGTCTAACTCCCTAAGAACTTCAAGTCAGTCTAAAAATTAACATCCTTGGATGCTTTGCTTTGCGAATGCATTCCTCTATCTAAGATACAATACTTATTCAAGTAGAGCTTTTCGCGGTGGATGAGCAAATAATACCTATTGACTGTATAATCCAGCAAAGTTCCCAAATGCGGTTACAAAAACCAAATTCTAAGTGGAGTTTACGGATTCAGTTACGACTTTAAAATTTTTCCTGGAGAGCAGAGTAACAACTTCTCCAAAAGTGCACCTGATTTAGGAGACACTGAAAACTTAGTGACGAGGCTTACATCTACAGTGTCAACCACCAATTTCCTCCTGATAACAGTCCTAAATTGCAAGTTCACCTGTACAAAAATTGATTACTATCTTTGGGTACAGTCAGACTAAACCGAGTCCCCAGTTCTAAAATGCCAACAGAGAAAGAACTGAAAAAACAGGATGGAGTGAAATTGCGACTGGTATCCTAGTTTGACAATAAGCCTACAAATATGCTGTTACAGTGTGTTGGAAGCAAGACAATCATCACCAAACTGCGAAAAGAAAAACAGTCGATATTTCTGCTTCTGGGTGGTGTATGGCAGCGTAAATAAGAAAGACCTATTCAACGTCATGTTTAGTTTTGATGTCCCTGCCAAATTCGTCTGGTTGGGAAGGATTACTACGAGAATTCTTAACTGACACCTTCAATTTCAAGAAAAGTTTAAGACGAAGCGCTTTCATGCGACTTTTTTAACATCGCTCTAGAAAAAATTGTGTAAAATTTACAGGCCAACGAAAAAAGCGTGCTCTTTTTTAAGCCCGCACAACTACTTGCGTACGCGGATGACATTGATGTGATTGGACGAAAACAACGATCTGTCAACAAAGCTTTCGTGAACATTGAGGCGGAAACGGCCAAAATGTGTCTGACGATAAACGAAGGCAAAGCAACAATACTTGCTGTTATCAGAAAAGGATTCTTACCACCGACAGTTTAGCCAGAACGTCGCCATTGGTAGATAACTGGATTTATATAAGACCCATTTCATCATGATCCTGCCCTATCTATGTACTGTATATGGGGTAGAGGCTTTGTCGCTTTTGTCGGTCGAAAGAGGATGAAGTAGCTGTTGGTGATTCTCAAACCCAATTGTTTTTGCAGGAGGATATTCAAACACGAACTGTGCGGACTGTAGTATGAGTCTGACATGGCTGGGCCATGCATCGTGAATTGATACGACGGCTAGGGCCAAAAAGTCTTCGATTCTAACACCAAGGTACGGGGCAGCGGAATACAACCGTATTCAAAGTACAGCACGTAAATGGAAGATGACCTCAATCAATTTGGGGCGCAGCACTAGAGGCAGCTGGTGAGAGGTTATGTTAGCTAGTAGGCTTCTTCGTTGAGGCCTTGGTATGCAGCCCCACCTAAGCAAGTAATTAGGATAGCCATTGTCCTACACGAGATAGAGCTAAATTTTGAAGATGATGACATGTGAAGGGCCTACGGTGATGAAGAAACCCATGAGGATTCGCGTCACTGCCCGAATCTCAATGATCTGAGGAAAATAACACATGTAAGCTAATACTTCGATATTCAAGAACTCTTCGTATCCATACAGGTTCCTAAAGATATCAGATTGGCTAGACAGTATTGGATGAACCAATAAAGGAAGGACAAGAGGTCCTTACTATGTGGCTAACCTACCCTCATAGATCTAAGTGTGGTGAAACCTATCCCAGTTTAGCCGTTATACCCTCTGGCTCTCAATTATTCAATACGACTGATATCCTGTGTAAGATAAGAGGTGGACTTATCAACCACATTGGAAATATAGAGATGTGCCTCAAGACATGAGTTTGAATTTCACCTTCAGTTGCTAATATTTTTGGATTGAGAGTCTTTCTTCAGAATGTTCAACTGCTGTGACTTCTTACTGACTGTCATAGTTGTCAACTCTCATGTCGATTTAGATTTCGACTCTAGAGCTCTCTAGATATTTCGGACGTACAGCACAGCCCTGCACCAGAAAAGAGATATCAAATTTTAGTGCTTCTCTCTTTATGTATGCCGAAAATTATTGCTTGAATACACCTGCAAGTCTAAAAACAACCACAGGTAATAAATCACTCTGACTTAAATAGGCTAATCATACATCAAACTCGTATGGGAGCAAGGGAAGACTTAAAGTGCGAAAGCATACTGAAACATTTAACAATCGCACCGAAGCCCATGCAAAGCACATTTCATTGCGTCCTAAGTACTTCCTTCTAGAGTGCCGAGTGCTTGGTATCGAAATGAAAAATGCATTTCACACCAAAGTGTGCAGCTAGTACGGCACTCGTATTCGTATTCGTATTCGTATTCGTATTCGTACTTCGTACTCGTAGATACTCGTACATCCACCAGACAATAACAACAAAAGCTGGCAAAGTACTCGTACTCAAAGTAATAAAATCACTGAGCCTGAAACTGAATAAACTCCCGTGTAATTGTCCTGCACGGCTCGGCTCCTATTTTCCCCCTATCCCATGCAATGGAAAGACCGGGCACTTTAAGTGGAGAGAATAATTCATTGTGGATTTATTCATAGGTTAAGACCCATGAACTCTCCACATTAAGTGCAGCTTAACAAATAAATGAATTCGCTTTGTTCCGTTCGGTTGATGGAACCTGAACTGAGGACGAGAAGAAATCCTTTGAAGAGTATTTTTCTGTTGCTATCGATACTAATGGATAGGCTTTGTTCCGTATCCTGAGCAACTTTAAAATGACATTCTGGAATTTATTTGAATGAACTCTGTCCAAGCAGGAAGACTAAAGGTGGTTCAGCTTGATGTGGTTTTATAACCTGAAAAATGTTTGGTCCTTGTGAATTCGTTGTATAAAAAAATAATAAAAATCAGTGGTACTCGTAAGAAGGACTGTAGTTTTACGTAAAGAAAAATCTGCTGGAAAAGGTTTAAGTGGACAATGGACAGCAGAGTGTAGGATAAGTGTTCTTAGGATTAAAGCACAACATTTTGAGCCACTACATTCCATTTTTGACTCGTCATGTCATTGAACGAGTTTGTGGGGGATAAAACATTTTCTTTTATTCAATTAAATACATGTTGACCAGAAACAAGACAACTTCTCTTTGCTTTGCAGTACAGGATGATAATCTTGGGCTGGGAGACATTAGAGCGACACAAACCACAACGATTTCTGGAAACTGCTAGTTACTTTCAGCTCTAAATACATAATGGTGATGATAATTCATAAGTTGTGTGCTGGTCTTATTCACAAATTTTGTCGATTACGCCAAAACAATTCTTCTGCCAAGCATCTTAAGCATCACTTCCTTTCCTATGAATAAATTTTCATCAAGGTGCCATCCGAACTGTGCCAAGGATAGATTTGGCTGAGGACTCCATTCAAAAATAGCTCTCTGCATGATGTGAGGCTTGATCAACAATCTTTTACCCAGAAGGAACAAGATTTCGCATTCAAATACAAGAGTAGCTGAGTTTGGACTTTAATCTAAAACTCCAGCTTCCTACGATAGCAACGGTACTGAGAAGATATGTAATATTACAGAACATCTACCCAACCACAGCCTTAGTGATACAATCAGTCTCTGCGGAACCCTGTCTCCACTAGATAATGCGACTCAACTATCAAATACCCAAAACCACCCTCTTGTTGGTAGATCAACCCAAAGGTTTTAAGCCTCCTGAACCGTCTTGGTAAGAAGGTGGAAAAATGTTGGACTTTGCTAGAGAAGTTCCCGTTCCCATGGATCACCAAGAAACAAGGGACAACAAAATTGCCCCTTAACGCTTCTAACAAAAAAACAAAAAAAAACATCAATCACAGCTAATGAAGCCAGAACTTTGGCCCTCGTCTTTAGAAACACAAAAGCAGTATGTCAACGACCATAGCTAGATGTCCCGCAAAAAACCGCATATATATCGACGACCAGTTCAAATTCTCAAAAAAAAAATAGTATATCTCTGCCAGACCATGTGAAGAAAATGAACCTATTCCATCCAGATACATCAGACAGGGTGTTTAAGAGGTCGCCCGCAATAAGGAGAAATTTACACAGAGCTGTGACGTAAACGCACGCCCAGAGGTGAGCCTATTTTTGAATAGCTAATTGGTATCAATCTTATAGTAACTAACATCGTATAGTCTATTTTCATTATAAATAAAAGCCAAGAAGCCAAGCCAAGCTCATAACGTTAGCCTTGTCACAAAAAATTGGAAAATGACGGATGACCTATCCTACAGTTCAGTATATCGAAAGATGATGGCATCCCGCTATCGTCTATCGCAATCTAGGTTTAACACCAAAGGATCACTCATGCCAAATTGGCTAGATGTGAAAGTACAATACAATACATCAGTTAGACTTTGACGAAATTACTCGTGATACGAGGAAAGATCAAATTTCGTCTCTAAGTCCTGCCTTAACCTCGTCTTGCCTTACAGTAATGAAGACGAAGCGTCAACCATTGAAGTGTACCATGAACCTTCAAAAACTGCGCTGTAATAGTTAGAAGAATTTTAACTGTGCTAAACTGTCTAGATCAGAGTGATCGGAGATCAGAGTGTAGTTTCTGCAAAAGTATCACCAGCACGAGAAACCTCGAAATTACGGCAAGTTCTGCCGAAAACACCACGAGTTTCGAGCTTCGAGCGTACTTAGCCATCCGAATGATATATGGGTTGACTCGGAGGAAGAGTCCTTGGATTTGCTTATGAACACTTACTTCATATTTCATATTTTATTTCATATTTATTTAAAAATTTATCTCTGTACAGGTAAGCTTACAGCTAATATTAATTATGCACAGGTTGAAGATGTATTTAACAATTATTTTTTGCTAAAATAAGAACTATAAATGATAGGAAAAGGTGAAAGAAAGAAAACAATAGTGAAGGAAGAGAAAGATAGAGAAAGATGAAAATAGAAAAGAAGAATTCTAAGATAATGAAGTCTAGTCATCTTTAGTATCGGAAACTTCAGTTTGCATCCAGGTAGTATTGAAAAGCCAGTTTTTTAAATTGATTCGCATTAGCACGTTTAATGTCTATCGGAAGTTGGTTCCATAGGCGAATTGAATGGACGAAAAACTGTCTAGAACTAACTAAATATTTATGGCGAGGTGGTTTAATTTGCAAAGATCTTTGAGATCGTGTAAAATCTAAAATGCAAGATAGATAATTTGGCGCCTTATTCTCGAGGATCCCATGCAGTGCTACAACAGTACGGTATTTTAGGAGCGAATTCAGCGAGAGCCCGGCTATTTTCTGCGTATATGCTGAAACGTGATCATATCGATTAAGGTTGAAAATGTATCTGGCACAACTGTTGTATGCAACATTTAATTTTTTTTCAGAGCAATAGTCCAATTTACAAAAAAGCTCACACCCATATAAAATCGAAGGAAGAACATATGACTTGACAAGCTGGAGCTTAACTTTAGTTGGCAAAAAGCGTGCAGTTGGACTAAGACCACGGAGAATGCCGTAAATTTTGCCTACTATACTATTAATATGATCATGCCAGGTCATATTGCTGTTAATATATATGCCTAAGTTTTTAATTTTCGACACGAAATCTATTTTTAAACCATTAAGAAAAAGTTCTGGTGGTATTTGGTCTGTTTTGTTTCTACTGATTGTCAATGCTTTAGTTTTTTTAGGATTCCCTGGTTGCACTTCAGTAAATCAAAAATCTACCCACCTACAGATCAAACCGGATATGTGTTAAAGACTAAATTGGTAGGTTGAAGTTTCGAAACTTTTAGGATACCTCTTAGTTTTAATTTAGAATAAAGCAAGTATTATGCCGGATAGACTGGTCATACACTCAGTTGAGGTCGAAAACATCCCAAGCTTCATCGTTCTTCTTATTGATCGGAGCGGGGTCACAAGTAAGTGTTATAAATGCTTTAAGGATTTCGAAGAACATACCCCAAATTGTACAGCGTAGTACATCGCTCGGCATATTTTTCAATGGAACTGTCTTCGCGCCGAATACCTAATTCGGTACCACCACCTTCTGGTAAACATTATCCAGTGCTATGCACCGACTAATGCTCGACTGAGGGCGAAAAGGGCAGTTTTTACAATAAATTAGGTGTCTCCTACAATTGAATGTCTAACGATGACATGGTGATAATGATGACCACGCTCAGACAAGTGATGGGTGTTCATGGCATTGAAGACCGATTGGAGACCGATTTAGTCGATTTTTACAATGTCAATCACCTAGTCATTGGAGGCACTCTGTTTGAGCACCAAAACTGCCACAAGATCAGTTGAATCTCGTCTGATAGACAGAGAACATCAAACTAGATAGACAACATAACTATTAGCCGGCGATTTAGAGGCGACTATCATTTAATGGTAGCACTTGAAAATTCGTCTTTAAATCACGCGTCTGTTCTTTCGAGAATTTAAATTGGAAAAGAAAGAATAACACTTACTCGTATTTTTTGAGAAATGCCCAGTCGTTCTTCTAATACATTTTTCTTTCTCACTCCCGGGCTGTGGTGCCAAGTTATAATACACTTTCAGTGCTGCCAGGTGTGCTTACAATAGCTAAACTATGCCTTCGTATTGCATACGTGACTTGTAACCCTGCCAACTTGCTCATTTTACCCAGCTACAATACCGACAGACTTCAGAATCCTGCAGTGAGCCAACAATTCAGGATCCATCTCAGTTTAGAAGCGGTAACAATCAACAGATCTGAGCAAACAACTCTAGGTGAACACTGGAATTCTGTGAGAAATGTTTTCACATCCAGAGTGCAGAGGTTTATCAGTAAAAGGCAGAGAGACCACAGTACATGTACAGCCCCAGAACTATAGAAATCTAAATTTGAAGCTCAGTACCGCGTGAAAAGGATACAAGTAAAACGTAGTGTAAGACGCGATAAGCGCAAGCACAACAATGCGCTAGCTGCACAAGCCGAATAGGCAGCCACCCGATGCGACAGTAGGGCCGTTTATATTGTTACCAAGGAGAGAAGTAGCACCAAACAGCGTCATGTAAGAAATGTGGACGATTCTCAAACTTATAGTGGATGAGGACCAGATCACAAAATGGAGGGATCAACTCACGATAGTACTTAAGTAGCAAACTCCCGAATTCACACTGGCACCCCTAACAATACAGAGGTTGCAACCGCGGTAAACCCTTTCAAGAAGAATCAAGCGCTAGGCATTGATTTAATTCTCACGGAATTTTTTCCAAGCTACTGAGACCTATCATTGCTAATGGATTATAGCTAAATGAGCATTTTCCGGAGGACTGGAATCAGTGGATGATTGTCTAGTTGCCGAAAAAGGACAATGTGATGGGCTTGCCTAAATTGGCGGGGACAATAGCTAATATAATTCTGGACAGGCTCAAAGTACATTTAAACTCAACTCTCGATGTCAAACAAGCTGGCTTTCGCTCTGAGTATTTTTTGATTTCGAGAAGGCTTTTGATATCGTGAACCGGGAGTTTATTGGAAAGTCTTGAGCAGGAAGTGTATTAGTGCAACAATAAGTTATCAGAAGTCCTTTAAGTCCAAAGTGGAGTTCAGCACGGTTGCATTTTATCACCCCTTCTTTTGCTGGTGATAATCAGCGGTGTTATTCTCGCAGAACTGTCGGAGAAAATCAAAGGTTTTCAATGGACAATAGCATCTTACCTGAAACATCTTGATTACGCTGATAATATCTGCATACTTGCGAACAGGGACTTGGATCTACACCAGATGAGTAGTAATCTAGAAGAAGAGCCAGCAGTGTAGAAAGTCTTTATCGCAACTTAACATTGCTGTACAGGAAGTCAAGAAAGTGCAGAGCCTTTCTCATTTGGGAATCACCATCCCGACAAGATGACTTCACCGAACTCAATGTTAGTAGCAGAATTGGGAGGGCAAAAGCTACTTTCAGAATGTTGTATAAAGTGCGAAGAAGCAACATTTACAGCACTAAGACCAATCTGCGACTGTTTCGCTCCAACATCCAGTCACTATCGCTGTATGGGTGCAGTACTTGGAAGGTAACTACTAGGAAACTGCATTTCTCCATTAACAGATATCTGCGCATCATTTTGTGAGTATTTTCGCCCAATCGAATCTAAAACTCAGAGCTTCATATTAAAAGAGGACAGGAGCCAATCGACATCACTATAAGAAAAAGGAAGTGGTTTTGGATTGGTCACACCTAAAGGTAAGAAGACAATTCTATTGCGAAGCACGCTATGCAATACGACCGACTTACCCACTCAGGAAGAAGATCTGGCCGCCAAAGATAGACACGGCGCAAGACAGTTGAGAAAGAATCCAGGACACTTGAAAACTTAACAAGATGGCGCGCAGGCGTTGTTGTTGCCCTATGCATATCAAGAGGTCACAGGAACTAACTAGCTTTCTAAGACCATGCTTCATATATGTAGAAAGCTGCTTACTTTTCGATAACTTAATCGACATTCTGACAGGTTTCGCTTCCTGAGAAATTTAATAACTATCCCCCTCTTCCACTCTAAGATGAATGTTTCGGTTGTCCATCCTCACTTAATTTGTGGGTGTAGGATTTACGACCAAGTGTTAGAAGTAGAAGAATTTCACTGCGATGTCGTTACTGCTAACCGCCTTGTTGTGGTGCGAGTGCAGATATGTTTTGCTGTTGTTAAACACTGCTGCACAATGTTTCCACCATTGCCAAACTGCTCCTCATTCGAGGAACCCAGCTAGGATCCAGGGAGATCATCAGCGATTACCTCAGTAATAAGAGCACTAAAAATGGTCCTGCTTTAGGTTGTTGTAGTTATGCTTGTTTCGTCTCTCACTACGCTGAATTTTTTGTCTCTGTGTGCGATACTGGACTTCTTGTTTCTTCTAGTGTCAACAATGTCCTTTAGTATTTTTGCTTTCTATCAAAAATTATTTTTAACCCAGACTTGCAAATGTTTTTCAAAAGATTGTGCTAATCGTCGATTAAGGCCGGAGCTGATGATTGTTTCATCCTTTGCGTCAAGATAGTTTCTTTTCTGATAGCACACTTGGATATGCCGGACCCTGTCAACTATATACCTGGATATCCGTTAAAAATTAACAGATGCAGTACAAAGGATAATATTTATATTTCTGAGTCCACCTTCAACCATGCCATCAATATTCTGTTACCATAAGATGAATAGGACATAAATCTGGCTCTAGCATAAATCGTTTGCCAGTTTCGGAGGGTTGGATGCTATCTCGGATAATTTCGCTTAGTCTTATGATGTACAGTTTGTACCACATAAATATCCGCTCAAGTTCAGGGAATCTAGAAGTTACTTAAGTTATTAAACAGAGTCTAGACGTCAAAAAAGTATTCGTTCATGTTGGAAGCGCATGTTGCCCTTTCAGAGTAATGAAACGTACTTGCCCTGTTTTATTATGGCGCAGAAGATGCGCCATTCGTCCTAATCACAAATTGCACGTTCTGAAAAACCTGGTAGACATTAATGTAAGATCTGCAGAGTAATAGTCTGGTTTTTTAGCGAACCACAATTCATTGGCCAATGCTGCTTCTACGAGGAATATTACTAATCGTTTTCCATTCGATTCCAAGACATTGATTGTTCCAATTCTTAATTTCGTCTTTGAACTTTTATGCAACTCTGATGCTACTAACAGGACAAAATTTAACATTATACAGTACTACGCGGTATGTTTTCAACCTCAGACGCTTGGATTCTGTTACAAAGCTCTCGCTTTCGGTTTACACTTAAAACCTGCTACACCAACAATCCCAACTAATTTTCAGATTTTTGGCGGAAAAATAGAAATAATTTCAGAGAAAGATATGCGACTGTCAAATCTCAAGACAGCGTCTTTTATACCAAAATCGCACAAACAGGTGAACGAGGTAATTCAAAATTCGAATGCGATGATCAACAAGATGAATCAATCTGTGCTAATACAGCAGTTGGAATCAGAAATTCACTCAGATGCCGGTCCAAATGCACTGTCAAGTGTATCGTGAGTCAATTAAAAAACAAGCACAGCAAAGAGGTGTTGGATTAGTTCTACACATACAAATCCTTAAGCCTTAATACTAAAGGTCGGGGTGTTGAAATTCCATCAGGGTCCAAACGGTTTTCGGTACTTATTAGGACATGTTCTTATACAATATTTGCGCCGGCCAATTATTCAGCAACATTTCCAGGATAAAATTTTCTGTTTCCTCGAACTAACAATCTTTAAGCAGTGATCTCAAGCGCAGAAGTATTTTGTTGACAGTCCATGGAGAGACACTGTATAGACAGATCTAGTCGACTTAGTGGAGGTCGCTACAATTGCGGATTTGCTCTCTGTACGAGAGACATTTCTCGACAATCTGTCTACTATTCAGTCCTCAAAAAACAAATGCGCCATAGTAAATGAGCAATGATGCAAAACAATCGTTGCGCTGCCAATACAGTTGATACGCGAACCAGACCTACATAGTCTACCAGTAATACCTTTGAAGTATCGTGTTTTCTGAGAATCCATTCAAATAAAACAAAAATAAAAGCTTTTCAAAATGGCAAACAAAGCAAATACATCTGTACAGTACAATCTACTCCCAAGGTAACCCGCATTAAACATGAGCTCCAAAGAAACCCTCTTCCTTGCAGCATGTAGATTCCAAAAATCCCTCAGTTAAAAGCCAAAACCAATGTCATCCCCAGCAGTGAATAAAAAATTACAAACCACACACCTTCCTACACTGTTCGACATCCTATTCATAATACCGTCACGTGCAATTCGCTGCGCTTACCTGTAAATAAACAAAAACAAAGTACAACACAAACATAATCGGATTGCTGTTGTGAATACGAGTATACATTCGATATACTTAAGACAATTTAAAATCCCGACAGTAGGAATTCCAGAACATATTCGAAGAATTTTACGCCCGTCTTCGGTAGCCGAAACAGAGAGGAGATGACGAACTTTTAAAGGACTTTGTCGCCCAGACAATGTTCAATATTCAGCCAACGTGCCAAAAGCACAAAACATAAAAAATATTTTAATGTTCATCAGTCATCAGGGGTGAATTATCTATCTATCGGAGGCTGGGGTCTGGCCTATATTTTGACAGTCTTTCGACACCCCTAAATAGGCCTCTGTGATATGCTCATACATATGAACAAGAGTGGAATATGAGATGCGTGCTGGTAGATTTGATCCTAATCGCTGTCACGTATCGGAAACATTTCATTCCCAAAAGAGATGTGAAAATCCAGTTTGTTATCACAAAATGTATCTGTGGATTAAATTGATTCTCGGGGGGTGATGAGAACATTTGAGAAAATATAGAGCGACTTCATAGAGAGATGGGGCGAAATAAATAGTCGACTTGATGGAATTTGAGGGTTAGATTGATTTTTGCTTCTGACTTATTGAAAGGTGCAAATTGACAGGATTTAGTGAAAATTCCTAACATTGAATTGATCTTGGAGAAGAGATAGAGGTACGTCTCTATTGATCCAAGAGAGCGTTTCATTACATCCTATGCAGATCCACTAAAAGCATCTCCTTTCGAAAGGGATACAATTTTTTTCATCGCCATTACTCGCTGATTAGTTTTCCAAAGGACAATCTAGTGTTGCAAGCAAATTGTGTAGAAGCGAATTTCTTTCTTTTGTCGTGCGTGGTGATTGCTTTGTTTTAAAATCTCTTTTTATCTGCCCCAGACAAAGGCATAAGGACTTGAGATAGATAAAAAGGGCTCTGTTTGAAAGCAAATGCTTTATGTGAAAACTAAATCCCATTGCAATGGTGCCGTATAAATCTCTCCTTTTCCCTATCAAACGAGAGATAAACTAACAAGTATGTTGAACTTTGAGCTGAAAGTAGAAAGTAATTAAATCACTTGAGGAACCCTTCGTTTTCTTTTGTCTGATTCTTGTTGGTTTAATCGATCAAAGGAGTCTTGAATTGACTTCCGTTCATGTATCTGGTTAGGCGTTCCTCATTCTTCATCTATAGTATAATAGTTCTTGTCTACTTCGGATTTCCTTGGATTCTTAAGTACCAAATGTGGCGAGATCTATTCACATGCAATGATGACAAGATTTTATGACATTTTTGGAGTAGCGTTTTCGAACATTTCCTTCTGAAAGTTTTTGATCTTTTCTGGAGAAATGTACTACACATTCTAACTCATAGAGCCCTTATGCAGCTCTGACTTTCGAGGAACTAATCTGAAGAAATCCAGCATTCTGTCGCATGTTCATTATTTATAGAAAGGCGGACTGTTTGATTGTCCATCTTTTGATCCAGAGACCAGCATGTCGACTTCCTATTCTTTTTTCGTCTTATACTGTCACAAGGCCACTTTTGTTTCAGACAGTCTCTAGACAAAGTGTCGTGCTATCAATGCAAAGCAACTTAAATTCACTGGATATTTGGAATTCGGCTAAAATGGATGCCGGAGAGAGTCATTTGATGCAGTCTTTTGATTATTTTTTAAAGAAGATTATTTGGACAGCGGACATCCCACAAATCTTAGCAAAACTGAGCTATGCCTATCCCAAATAGGCGATTGTGAGATCGAATATTACCAGTCAGCGTTATTTTATACTATACGAAAGGGACTTCTACAATGTCGTCAGGAAGCACTGCGTCTTCAATCCAATGGCCATGACTCATTCCAACCGACACTTCTAAAGAGGTAGCAAGCTCTCGAACCAATGAATATCGTCAATCTCAGTAGGCCTACCGTAGCAATGAGCGTTTTCAACTGAAAAATCACCATCACGGAATCGGGCGAACCTGTTTTCACACGGGCGTTCTTCGATGACATTTCAGCCGTAACTGGTACACTACTTTTCTGCGGCCTCAGTTGCTTTCTTCCCTTTTTAGAAGTAATAAAGCAAAATATATCGAATATGCTCTTCTAAATTCTCCATGTTCGAACTACAATTGCAAGCACAAAATTAGACCGAATCGTGCCAACTTTGTTTTGTTTTTAGGTTAAGTGTCAGCAAAAAAAGCGCAAACATTTGTCAGTTACGAGTATATCACGCAACCAAGCCAAGTTCACCTGCCCCGGTTGATAATACCGTGTGAGGGGCTCCCCCTGGGTCATCACCTACTATAGTGTCAAAGACAACAAACGAGCCTCGGAACACATGGACCAATAAGAAGACGACCGGATTTAGAAAGCAAACACGATTATAGAAAAAGAAGTAGAGCTGGTGCAAGAGCTGAAAGACTAACGCTTGGACCTGCTTTGACTAAGTGAGGTGCAAAGGAAAGAGAGTGAAACCCTGGTTTTGCAGAACAGTTACACGCTTAGATACTCAGAAATAGGAAGAGACCAAACGGCCAAAGAAGACGTAGCCATAGTTACGAGCCCTGAAATGGAAACAAAAGTAAGTGGGTGGGAACCCACAAACTCTAGGATACTAGTGGTGCAACTAGATCTGGATAATAAAGTGTCGCTTATCCAAGTGTATGCCCCTACGGAGGATAGCTTGCTACTGGAAAAGGTAGAGTTCTACGAAATACTGCAGAGCATAGTTAACAAGGAACAATGACAAGAAAAACATCAATTACGAGATCTGAACACTAGAACAGGGCAGGATAAGAGTGAAGGCCACAGAACTATGAGTAAAGATGACGGGGAAACAACATTAAACGACAATGGCAGACGACTGATAGAGTTCTGTCTTCATAATCAGCTGTGTATTGTTTAATGTAGGATAGGTCTACAGAGAATCTGCATATAATATGCGATAGCGGAGAATTAGAAAGAGTTGAATCCTATGAATACCTTGGAACCTTTGTTAGCTACAATATAATGGGAAAATAGACTGAGAAGTAATAAGCTGAAACAAGGAAGCAATGTCAGCGTACTATCAGATAAATAACACAATAGTGGGTAAAAGTGAGATGAGCTCAAGGGCAAAACTCAAGATCTACAACGCAGTTACAGTACCAATAGCACTATACAGTACCTTTATTAGATTAACATCTTAGTAAATTCCAGGCAACAGAAATGAAGTACGTATGAAGGAGCGCGGGGAAAACTAGAAGAGATAGGGTTCGAAATGAAAGAATACGGTCAGGACAGAATTTGGACAGAAGAAGTCGATCCTACAAGAAATCGATGTGAGACAGCTAAAATGACAGGGACATATGCAACGGATGGACAATTCAATAAAAGCCAAACTGGTAATACAGGTGAGAATGGAACGTACTGCACCGAGAGAAAGACCCAGGATAACTTGGTAAAAACGCATCCAGAACGTGAGAAGGAGGAGGGGCAAAACCCTGGCATCAATGAGAAGAGAGATCCGGGAACTATTGTAGTTCATTGGTATCCCGAGGCTACCCCGATGCTTAAGAAGAACAAGAAGAAGCCCAAATTGTCTTCGATTTTATGTCAGAGGAACAACGAAGTAGAGAAAGACCTCGCCTTCAGGCCATGATTCGGCATGAAGACGCATCATCTGACAAAAATTCAAATCCATAGCACTATTCGTTTGCGAGTTATCGTGGGACATACATATTTGTACTCTCATACACACGCACACACATACACAGATATATTCGTAAAACAGGTCCGGGGTGGACCAGGGCGACAACCAATAAACCTCACCAATTAGCGCGGTCTTTGGCTAACTACCTCCAGTTGCGCAATCCAAGTTAGGTGAGGTCCCTTTCCACTTTCGCATGCCACCTAAGTCGAAGCCTTCCCCTACTGTGTTGTCTCTGAAGATTAGAGTCGAAGATTTTGCGAATTTTTCTCTCAAAACGACCAAGGATATCTAAATTCGATCTAGAAAGTGTAAATAATTCGGAAACTTAGAACAGGGCTGGGACTAAAAGAGTCTTATATAGAGTTTCCTTGGTTGTTCGGGAGAGGGCCTTACTATATACAGCCCAAATAAATACCGATTGGCAAGCGTTATTCTTCGTTTGATTTCTGAAGAGATGCCGTTTTCAGTTGTGATAGCAAAGCCAAGGTAGACACAGTCTCCTACTACCTCAAAGACATAGCTGTCGATTGTGACATTCTGGCCGATTCGTCGATTTTGGGCGCGTCCCTTCTTTTTGCTTTGCCCTCGTTTACCGGTAGACCCATTTCTTCCGCTTCTGTGCCTATACTCGCAAACGCACCAGTGGCAGCTCGCTGTGTTCTACCAATAATATTAATATCGTCAGCGTATCCAGCAATTGAACAGACTTTTTAAAGATCGTACATCGTGTGTTGGTTTGTGAGTTTTGCACAATTCTTTCAAGAATAATGTTAAAGAAGTCACAGGACAGAGCATCGCCTTGCCTAAATCCTTTTTTGACATCAAAGGTCTCGGTTAGGTCATTACCAACCTTGATGCAGCAGCGAGCTTTCTCCATCGCCATTCTGGACAGACAGACGAGTTTGGCAGGGATGCCAAAACTAGACATGGCTCTATATAGCTCGTCTCTGTATATGCTGTCATATGCGGCTTTAAGATCGATAAAAAGGTAGTGAGTATCAATCTGGACTTCTTGGGTTTTCTCCACGATCTACCGTAGTGTGAATATTTAATCAATTGTGAACTTAGCGGGTCTAAAACCGCACTGATAGAGTCCAATCAGATCGTTGACAAATGGTTTCAGACGCTGCACAATACAGCAGACAAGATCTTATATGCGATGTTTAGGAGACTCATACCTCTATAGTTTGGGGGTGGCCGTGGTGTAGTGGTACTAGTAATCGCTTCTCACGCGGAGGGTCCAGGTTCGAATCCTGCCCATGGCAAGTCAGTTTTTCATTTGTGTAATGGGAACTCAGAGAGAAAAATTATGCGTGTGAAGGCATAACACTGACACGTAGATTTGGCTGTTGTAGAGTTTTAAGCACAGAAAAAATACTGCGAATTATACCTCGAATCACTCTGAGTGAAGAAAAAACTCTCCGTCCTATTCGGACTCCCACCCCCTGGAGATCGAATATCGAAACCAAACACACCTGAGTTTCAAACCACTACAAAAACAATTTTTCTTTCTCCTCCTTCTACCTTTCCACCCGCGCCAGGCAACAGTAATAGGGTACCTAACCACTTAGGCGAGTGTAAATTATAAAAAAAAAAAAATGTTGGCGCAGTTTAGAGGGTCTCCTTTTTTGTAAACCGGCTTAGGTTCCCTTCATCAGGCATACATTCACCCAACCAAATCATAGAACTAAGTTGGTGTATGCTCTCTACGAAGTCATCACCTGCTGCCTTAAATAGTTCGGCGGGTAGGCCGTCCAGCTCGACAGCCTTGTTCGACTTTGGTTTAGATATTGCTGTCTTCACTTCATTTTGGTCAGGTAGACGGAATTCTTGATTTGCATCGTCAATATTGAATGGTTGACTTTGCTTGGCAGCGGAATTTGTGTCATTTTCGCCGTTTAGCGGTCTGCAGAAATGGTTTTCCCATATTTCCACCTTTAAACGTTTTTCATTTCTGATTTTCGTGGTGAATACAAGAGCTTCCCTATCACTCACGAAAATAAAAAGCAGAGCCGAAAGAATGCTATCTCGCCGTACATTTGATGTCATCATAGCTCTAATAATAGCGCCTAGTGTTTCTGGTATACCTCTCCTGAGTCTGAATATAGCGCCTCGATTCAAGCAGTCAAAGGTCGTCTGGAAATCGATGAGCAACAAACGTAGCGTAAATCTATACTCAACGTATTGATGATCCACATGATGTTAATCTGGTTAATGAAGGAGCATCCAGCTCAAAAGCCATACTATTCGAAGTCGAACATTGAATCAAGATGTTCTTTGACTCGATCGAGAATTATTCTAGCTATTAGTTGAGTCAGAGCCAGAAGAACGTCTGTCTGTTTTCCTGTTTTGACGATTTAGCAATAATTTCATTGAAATGCGAGTACTCGTATTGGAAGCGGATTAGACTAATTCCACAGGGATGACTCCTATGCAAACCGCCTTCTTAGATTAACTCAGCTTCAAAATGCTCCCGCCCTCTGGAAAGCAGCTGCTCATCCGCAGTCCTCCATCTTGATGTATTGTGGTTTTGAACTTTGATTACAAGCGAGTTCATACATATATATATATATATGTTCCTTTTTCAGCCTTTCTGGCTAGAGCTTTGATGTTGCTATGTTTCTATAGTCTCATCCTACGATTCACTGCTATATTACTCGTGTGGTACTGTGTTTCTAGTGTGAGGCGCTCGAATTATAAGCTCGATGCATCTAGGGGTCTTCAATTCGTCAGCCTATTGCTTTTTTTGCTTCTACTGACAATGGAGTCTGCCCCTACTGATGATGTTTCCTGCATTTAGAGCAAGACGGCCCCTTACTTCTTGGGTATCCCGGAACCTCCCAGAACCATGCCTGGGTATTCTTAGCAAGTTGCAATACTAAGGTATATAGCAGCTACCATAGCATGGCGGTTCCCCCCTTTTCGATGTCAGTTCCACGTTTTTTACGGCGCAGGTTCTAAATCGCCATCTAATTGTAAAGCGATGGATCTGGTTCGATGTTCATTGTCGATCGATAGTCAAGCCTTAGCTGGTCTTGCAACAATCCCTGTAATCAAACAGTGTACCTCGGATTACGAAGCGGTAGACCTTGAAAAAATCAAGAAACGTATCCCTGGGACCATGTGATCCCATCACGTGGTTGGACGAGGCGTTGAAAACCTTTACACGTCATTAGGAATAGTACTGAATTGTTTATCTACTCATTGTACGTTCAAAACGATGTTATACTGGACATTTGGTCCGAAATTAGTTTCTTTCAAGTCCCATAGGTCGACTATTGGAGTGTGAAAATCAAGCATTAGGCTGAGAAATTCACCAACCCATGTCGCTTAACTAAGCCTCTTCCAGACAGTCTCAATCCAGGCCAAGGTTTTGCAATGCTTGTCATCTATGAATAGACCCACTACCTTATCACGTGTAATTCCTGTTCGTGTACAAACAATTTTGTCCAGACTAAATGTACTAAATTCATGCTTGTTAGGAAAAGAACAGGAAAATCCCACCCCGTATTGTAAACTTCATTATGGGCCATGGATAATTTCAGTCACCGCAAAATTGTTGTTCATTTCTGTAAGAAGCAATTTAGCTCCCTTCAGGATTTTTTTAGTCCCTTTTGTGTGTTCCACAAATCAACTGGCTATATACATACGAGTATGTGTGTAGGTACATAGAAATGTGTTTCGCTCCACAAACTAACTTACATACAAAGAATCCCGCTGAAACCAACTGTTGCTTGGTTTAATTAAGCACTAGGGTGGGTCCTGCCTGGCTTATAGGTCATGGTGCGCACTTTTCCATCGACTGGGTTAGTTCAAGAGGACTGTGCAAATATTGAAACAGTAGTGAAACCAGCCAACACCGGCGTCCCTGGCTCGCACGAAAGATTCACTCGTTGGTGCTGCCGTCGTTGTGAAACACTGTGTGTCTGGCTGTGTGTGGTCTTTGTTCTCCCTCCTTTTTCTCGTTCCATAGTTGTAATGAATATTTAAATCTTTTTCTTAAAGATAAAGTCTTTGTTTGAGGCGATACCTACTGCTGGACTTTAAATGTTTGCTCTGAAAGCGCTGAAGTAGAGGAAGTTTCCGTTTCTTTTACGAGTTCGTGTAGTGCCAAGCATGCTATTCAAATAGAAGACAGAATAACAGATTTGTACATTGTGACATAAGATGTTTCTTTGGAATTTAATGAACATAGTGAAGATGTACAATTTGTGCAAAACGGTCTGGTGCACTCTGGGGGGTTACTTTTGTGGCAGTAGATTTGTAACATAATTTAAAATTGTAAATGAAATGCTCTTACTTGTAAGAACTGTTGTAGAACAAGTTGACCATGCTCTTTGCTTATCATACTTATACATGACGCTGGAAGATACTTAAATTATGTCAATATTCCACTCATTGTGAAGAAATAGAACTATTAGCGGATGTTAATCCATTGAGAAAGAATAAGTTGAATTCAGTAGTTATCCCTTCATCCATCCCGATACTTAGCTATCGCCACAAAATCATCGATACAATACAAAGATGAGACTCGGACAGATTGCTGATTTAAAAAAAATATAATAGAGTAGTCGACTGAAAACTGATATGTTTCTTTTACTAGATCTTCTCAGTCTTTAGTGGAAAGATAAATAGCAGCGCCGAGTACTCTACGCCCAGTGCTGTCTAGTAGTGCTCCGCGGTGTCGTCATTACTTTCACAAGTAGCGTCGCAAGATGTTGTGTAATTTATGCCTAGCACTCTTAGGTGGTTGGCAAAAGTGACACCAGTAAGCAATCTACAGTCTTTCCTTTTGAAGAACAGCAGGAAAGTCGCTAAGAGACCTCCGTTTAGTCTGCAGTGTGCCTGGAGAGTCATGCCATCTGCAGTAATTCTCTCCTCTGATCCTTGCCAAACAAGTTCATAGCCGATTTCATTTCGCGTGATCCCACTGTGACCTGGGACGTAGACAAGACTCAGTGAATTAAGGCTTCCGACTGCATTCAGTGAACTCTTGCATTCTCGAAGTAGCTTGGAAGTCGTAAAAAGATTCAGAAATGCCTAAACCCAACAGATTCACAGATTCTTTACAATATAGTCCATTGCCTTCAGAATTGTGTATATCTCCGCTTGGAACCCAGATGCATATTTTGCTAATGAAGAGTGAAATTTAACGTTATCGTCCTGAAAAAAGACATCAGCGCGGTATAGTCGATAGGCTTTGTAGCCATCCATGAAGACCGGACTAAATTTCTTTCCCAGCTTACATACTTGGCCGAAACCATTCCCAGCTCAAGGGCCCAGAGCTCTAGGTCATTAAAACTCCCTTTTTTGGCTTTAGAACAATTGAGTGCGTTGAGCAGTGAGTCAACCAACATGAACCATAGCAGTGGAGATAGAACGCCGCCTTGCGGGCAACCCTTGTTTGCACCCGCCACCACATATTAGCCGCGGCCAGTATCCGCAATCAATGTCGCATTCACCAGCATTGCTTTTATCCACGAAACTAGTGATTCGTCTAAGCCATGTTGTCTGGCCGAATTACACATGCAGTCAAAAGTTATGTTGTCGAAAGCACCCTCAACGTCGATGAAAATGCCCAAGGCGTATTCTTTCTAGTCGTGTGAACCTTCAATTCTGTCGGCCTACCAGATTCTGTTGGCGACAGAAGATGCATTCGCAAGGTGGTTTTGCGCACATGGATCTCAACCATTCTCTCGATGATGGAAGTCAGACTTATAGGTCTAAAACTCTTGGCGAGCGGGTATTCCTCCTTTCCGATTTTCGGTATAAAAGCCACTCTCACTGTTTGTCTGGGTTACGGTATGTATGCCATTGCCAGGCTAGCAGTGAAAATTCTCTTCAAAGTTGCCAGCAGCTGGTCTATACTTTTTTGTAACATAACTGGGTAAATACTGGGTAAATGCCAGGTGACTTGAAGTCATCAAAGGAGCAACACCATGTTTAATGGCCTGATCCGTCACCACAACCGATGAGATAGATATACCAGCTACGTCGTGTTGTGTTGTTCAGCTCATTACCAGTTTCGTTGACAGGAGCTAGTTGGGAGCTGGTTCCTATTAGGTTACCTGGGAAGGGAGACTCAAGCATGAGACGGAGAGTCTCTGTTTTCGAGTCAGTGCAGGTATCGCCATATGTTCTGAGTGGTTCTCGCCTTGTTGATCTTACCCTTTTGAGGGCTTTGACCAGTGTACTGGTTTCAGCTTTGTAAGAGGCGCTCTTCGAAATCCTAATAAGCCTCTTAAAATCTTTTTGCTTTGATCTGTAAAGATTGCAATCTTCCTCCAAATTAGTTTTAAGTGACATGTTTAGAAGTTTTCTGGATTCTTTATGAAGACGTTGGAGGTCGGCGTTCCGGTTGGTTACTAGCTGGACATGTCATTTCGAAATGGTTCCCTTCATGTTCTGAATAGCTTCCTCTAGCTTTTGTTTTGTCTTGAGCTTAGGGGGATCACCATTGTACTTGTCTTAAATCCTTCTTAAATCATATCCAGTTGGTTTTATCCGCATCCTCGCATCCGATTCTGAATTCGATGTATCTATGGTCCGACATGGAGATCTCCGATCGTACTTTCCAGCCAGTAATCTCCTGCTGGATAAAGTTAAGTCGATTCCTTGCCGTCTTACCCTTGTAACAAAAGTTGGCTGAGAGTCAACATTGTTGACAGCTAGTTCAGATGATAGTATGAAATCCAGGAGATGATTACCTCTCATGATGCATTTGCTACGGCGCCAAAAAGTGTACTGAGCATTAGCATCGCAGCACATGATAAGTCCCATCTTCCTGGAATCATTCTCCATTCGTTTCGTATCTTATGTCTGCAGGAACTACATCTTGGTTACAAAATTGCACAAATTTAGATGGTGAGAATGAGTTCGGCACATAAATACAAACTCTCAGCCTTTCCGGTCGTTCGTCATAAAGTGATGCGTTTATTCCACAACCATGGTTCCTGTAGAGATATTATGTGGGGTTTTGAATGTTGATCTGAGTAGTCAGTCAATTGCAAACACCCTTCAAAGGCGTAGATAGGGTCTTCTCTAACTGTGAGAGTTCGAGTCTAGGTATAAAGACGCATCAGAACGTCTCCCCTTTCTCTGAGTTGCCCCAGAACCCAGAAGATGGCGCACGCTGTTTTGGCTGTCTGAAAACCTCGAAAGTCTTAGTTTCCAGGGCTGAAATTTTTGACACAGATTTGTTTAGCCATTCAAAAGTATACTGCGTGTAACGCTTTACTCTAGAAGTTCCAGTCTCCATATGGCAGTACTTGAATGCAAACTTTCTCTGCTTTAAGCTAGCTGCCACAGTTGACCAACACAGTGTTTGCACTCAGCATCGGTCAGATTGTTGTCGCTATCAGCTTTCCCAATTTGAATCGCCAGAGAGGAGATAACAGCATCTTTCTAGATGCGCCGGCCTCGTCCTCTTTGGATTTTCGGTATTTTTTTGGAGGTTACTTCTTCAGCGACGTTGAAGTTCCGTCCACCAAAGCTGCAACTTGTGTTGATGGTTTCAGCCAGAGTTGTTTCCCAGTGGGGACTTCACTGCTTTGGCCTACTTCCGTCGACCAAATCTACTATCTTTGCTGGTTGTAGCACTGGACTTGTGTAGACGTCGTGTGAGTATGAAACCACTGCTGGTTTTGTTTTTATCAATGGGTTTGACGGCTTCATGCGACTTCCGTCCAACGTAACTGCAGAGTTTGTTAGCTGCAGGACCGATTTCATTCGGGCATCGTGAGCTGAGAGATCCATCGACAAGAGTGCAGGAAAATTCCTTCCTCTTGGCCCTGTTTGGGACATAGTTTCTGATTTTGTAACGTAAATCACCTCCCGTATAGACTTATGTTTATGGGATGCCCATACATCCATGTGGCGGTAACTTGTGACTGATCAAATCGTAGCAACCTTGGGTAGCGTCATCTGAAAATGTTTACAATAAGACCAGTACTTTGCTCTGCCCCCGTTTATTATTAGACAACGTCATTGATGGGCGAAGCCTTTATAATTGGGCGGGGGCCCCCTGTTTGGTACAAAAGAAGAGGGCGCAGTTTCAAATCCGAGAGGTTGGTAGTGGTCAGTGGGTGTCACTTCCACCCACTGTTGTTGTATGTTGGATGGGGCCTCCAGAATCCGTGCCCCAGCCGCAGTCGAAAAGACCGCGGGTAGATAGTCTCTATTGCGAGTATCACCTGGAGTATAATCCTGTAGTTCCACACTGTTAACCGTTGAACGTCTAGTTTAGCGTCTTTGGCGCTTAGTTCGACGCCTCACCTGGGTTCTTTTCAGAATCTTAGGATCTTTGACCATTAAGTCTTCCTGCCACGTCAGGTCAGCCAAAGAAAGGAAGCCCATATTGACTGAGTGTTAGAATCCTGTGTTTTGTAATGAAATTGGTTAAACGCATTAGTTACAACGATCTCCTGCATACACTTTTCGAAATATACAACGTTCAGCTTTAAATCCACACATTGGTCTTATATAATCTGCTCCTGGTCGTTGGTTTGTTTATAGGCAATGCAACATTCTATAAACTTCTACCTCACTGGCTTTTTCTAAGTACATGGACTGGACAATGTACATATTTTCATGATGAGAAGTTTTTTTACATCATTTACGTGCAATTTTGCAAGCCTGGCTTGAACATTTTTTTAGCGAATTCGTCTACAATAGTAGTCAGTTCCTCGCTGCAATCCAAATTTTTCTGGATTACTTCATCTGCAGATCATTTTTTCCTTCCTATTTTATCTGCACCATCAGCAGAGTACAAACAAGTTTCCCACTTTCAGTGTTACAAGAGTTATGTATCGAGTCCTGTCCCTTCAGATTTCATCAGTTGTTACTCCACCACAGCCAGAATATCACATTCAAATTTCATCCAGTAAAATTACCTTTATTTCATCGACAAAAGGACCATCTATAGATATAGGTAGTATTTACTTGCTCGAAGTATCTGTGAAGCATCAAGCACCATCATGCCATCCATTGGAGAACTTTGCAAAACTAAATATAATAAAAATTTAATAAAATCGATATTGCCACCACTTGGAGGGAATGCTACTGTGGATTGCAGCACTTGGTTAGTTGTTGGTTTTGGGGCTTGCCACTTCTGTCGTTTTACACATTTCTTCGATTCAAATTTCATGCAGTATGCAAATGGACCGCACAATTTAATCGATCCGAAATCGACGAAGAGGTTATTTCCCTAAAGTAAATCATTGCGAAATCGATTTCCTTCCTTCCTGGCTCTTATCGTTCAATTCGTCTATCGTTATGTTCCTTTTTGGGATGTCGTTCGTGGTTTTTCCTTTGCTTTTCATTCTTCTTCTCTTTGAGTTATGGTCCAAAGTCACTAATTCAGACGGCAGTAGTTCCGGAATAATCAAATAACTTATTCATAATGCGTTCTACAATAGTTTTGGGGAAGGAACAGAAAAAACGAGAGGAGGAAATATGCTTCCATTTGAGTGCATACTAGAATACTAGGAATCGAGCGCATAATTCAGGAGACAAAGGATTGCCAATTGAGTTCGCCACGTGACTGATTCTAATTGGATTAATTCAGACGGCGTTTGTCGCTCGAACGGCCATCTCTTTTCATTATTTTTAAAGTGCAACTCAACCAGACTGTATGCATGCAGGATCGAGTGTTTCTCTGTTTGTTCCTGAGTTCGTTCATCTGAATCATGTCAAGCACTCGTTTGAAGAATTTTAAGATATTTTTCTGGTTGCAGATACTCCCTAAGGAGTATTTGAGCTTCATGCATCCGTGGGTTAAGTTGTTCAATGTAACGTGCACAGATGTGTTCCGTGTATCAGAACGCATCTTCACTGAGGAAGGCATGTTAAACCCATATTTGCTGATCTTCATGCGCAGGTCTTAAAGGAGAGTGTCTTCGGCTTAGTGGTTTGAAAGTATGCGAACTGAATCTATTAAGTAGAACTCATACTGAATTCACAAGGTAACATTGCAATCTGAAGATCATCACGCCTTAACAAGTCTTAAGCACTGTCCTTCTTAAGCACATTCTAGGCTTCTCTGACTTCTTTTAATTTTTCATTATTTCGAGTGTCGCTAACCTCATGTACCACGTGCCATGGGTGCCTAAATTTTAGGGTATCAGGAAAATAGACAACTGCATTCCGTAAAACCGTCTACTAGCAAATCAAATAACTTGCTTTATAGACTAACATCATCCCTGCACTGCTAAGTGGTGTAGAAGGCTGGACTTCAACCACCAAAACTTTGTCTCAATGGAATTGGTGATCACGCAATAGATTCCGTATGTCCCCTTATGAGATAAGAGGAATCAACTGCGACTGCGTGCCATAATATATGGTTCCTGACGATCTGTTTTAATTTCATTTAGCTCTTTCCTTACCAAGGATATAGATGAATACGAGAACGTTGTGTATCAAGTCATGTAGGTATCTGACCTTGCTCCATCAATGGATTCTGCTGTATAGTTTTTATATAATCACATCCTTTGTAGATCTTTTCCTCAAGGAAATTTTCGTAATAAATACAATTGATCAGGGCATTCCCAGTACGTTTCTCAGACAGATAATTAAAAAACCACTGTCTGTGACATTGATGGTCACTTTCCATGTACTGCAGCAATATAACAACACCATCTCCATGTTTGACCATATTAGTTGCTGCTGCTTAGCTTCATGTAAAGCAGACAGATTTAGCCTAATCTGTATCTGAGAAGTACACTAAGTTCCTTATTGTCATATCCTTGTATACATCATCACAGGCCATAGTGTAATTGGTTGACATTCTAGTGGACTTGATTTTCTATATATCTATTCTTGCTTTCCAACTAAAACAAAAACGTATATTCATCTTAAACTTACCATGGCGACTTCTTCTTCTCATTCGAAGAAATATCTAAAAAAAGAACAACTGTGAGATGTCTTGTGGGCTCTTTTAAAGCAGCAAATAGTTCGGCTTGTAATCACATCTGATCGGATCGAGCGGATCACTTGTCTTTACATTAGATGTGATTACATTGGGATGCTGTGGTTTTACAAAGAGACTTGTCTTGCCAACGCGAGCCTGTTCGATGCTGGCTGGCTGTACCTAACTCAAAATATCTAATCTAGCAATATATACTTTTATACGAGGAACAGCTAATTCAATTGATTATTGCTTTTTATCAGGAAACTGCATATCACATCTTAAAAATTTTCGAGTTGCATATGCTTTTAGAATTTACATTTAATGTTTCGGCGTCCAAACCGTCGAAAATATAACACAGATAGGACTTCTCCCTAAGTTGATATGGAAAGACAATTATCGGGACTCCTATAATCGTATGCTTAACATAGAACTCGGAAAACTGCAAGAGACAAATACTGTACCTAGAAATTGACGGAGTTAATTAAAAAAGCTGCTCTACTAAAGCCGCCGAAGAGCTGAACCTATACAATCAGCAAACAGAAGTGGTTCGATACCGAGTGCATGCGGGCTGGACAAATTTCATTCTGGTTTCGTGCGGCTTTTGATTCCATCCCTTGAGAAATCCTTTTCTATAAGCTATATGGGTACGGAATCTCGTCACAAGTCGTTAATCAGTTTTTTTTTATTCAGTTTTCAATGCCTTTTTTTTCTTAATCACTAACTCTTACATACTAACAAAAAATGCTTAAATGCTAACATAAACCTATGCAAGCTGGCCATCGCTATTCACAGAGAAAATGGATTGATCAGCTCTGCCTCATTAGTGAGACTGGTAATTGACGGAAACGACGACGAAATATCTTCCAAATCATTTAACCACCAGAAATGCTGGTGCTGCCGAACGACATCCCTCTTATCGCGATTCCCCACCGCCCTACTGAACCTGAGGCGATCCACACTGCCGAGTGCGACGTCTCTGTTGTAGTTGAGTCGCCTGTCCCCAGCTGTCCGAGCGACATGGAAGATTAACGCCACCGCTGATCTATCCTGGATCAACCCTATCTGATCCAGGTAGAGGAATGCTTCCGGTGGAACGAAGCCGTCAGAGCGCACACTCTCGTGGTAAAGGTAATTGGGGTAGTAAGCCCCAGATATCAGGTTATTCGTCGAGGTCATTGCTCTTGCAATGTGCCTTCGAGTCAGCTTAATTACGAAGTTGTCCACTCGTATTAGGTTCGCCCTATTGTAAAGGACCTCATTAGGATAAAAAAATTTGTACTCCGACTCTGGTGTTCTGTACAAGCGAAGGCAAGCCCTCTCAAACACCCGAATCTTTTCCATTAAGCTTGCTTGTACATTGAACCACACGGGAAAACCAAATACCAGCATGGGCCTGATAAGGGCCATGTAGCAGATTACCTTTACCCTCGCATAGAGTTGGCTGCTATAAAACAGTCTCTTTGTAAGGGCAAAAGCACCTCTAGCTCTGGCCAGAGCAGCATCTACATTTTTCCCAAAATACAGAAACTGATCTAGCCAGATTCCAAGGTATCTGACTACATTTCGACAAGCAAGAGGTTGTCCGTGTTGCCCAATGATAGAGAACTTTCGCCAATTTTTTCTGGTATCCCTAGAGGCTCCAGACAACGGCGTCCTAAAGAGAATGGTTTCCGATTTCTGAAAGTTGATTTTCAACTGCCAGTCATCGCAAAATCGTCTTACCTTATCGAAGTCACTCTGTAAGAGAGTATTAATAACCTCAATTTTTGGACCTGTTCTGTACGCTACCGAATCGTCTGCGTACGCAATAGTATGGTGAAGTGAGCCTATCAAGTCGCTTGTATAAATGTTAAATAGGATCGGCGAATTGACCGCGCCTTGCTGAAGACCATTTTTAATTTGAAATATTCCAACAGAAGTCACATCACCATTTTTCACGATGAACTGTCTGTTGGTTAGCATATTATAAAGAATGTACAAGAGTGGTTTACTGATCCCCAGCCTAGTTAGTTTATAGAAAAGACCCTCTAACCATACGGTGTCGAAGGCCTTCTCCAAGTCAACAAGGCAGGCACCAGTACATTGTTTTTTGCCTTTATTCCATTGGATATCGGACACCAGTTTAGACGCGGCATGTGAGATATCATGTCCCGCCTTAAAACCGAATTGGTTATCCGGAACTATATGTTTGTCCTCAACCCACCTAGACAGAGCTCTATTGATTACTTTTTCAAAAACCTTACTGATATTCGGAAGGAGACTTATCGACCGGAGATTCGCCGGATTGGATATATCCTTTCCTTTCCTTTTTGGGGATAGGTTGAACCACCGCCGTTTTCCAATGCGCTGGATAATGTGCATTATTCATTGCATTATTAAACAGGGTGGTGTAAATGTCCACCGCTTCTAGAGGAAGATGTCGAAGCACGATGTTCGGAATACCATCGGTCCCCACTGTTTTCTTAGCCCTGATTGTGTCGAAGATCTCACGGAGTTCTTCCTTCGAAATGAACGGGGCTAGGTCACCCTCCCTGGCAATGACATTATTGGCCGTATTTTCGTCGGTGAACCGGGTGAAACCAGAGCCCTCGGATCGCCAGTTCCCTATTTCATTTCGAATGCAGAAGTCGTGCACCAAGACGCGATTGTCCAGGTCGTAATTAGGGCCAATGGTATCAGTGGCCTTGTATACTTCCTGGAAAGTCGCCCCTATGGCCTCAACCTTCTCCTGTGGATCCTCGATCACAAAAAAGTCGTCATCATCAGCGGCCTCATTTGGATCAATGCCTGCTATTGTCAGTAACCGTTCGTTGTCTGTTGTCCGGGCTATTTTAAGACACTGAAGGTCGTTTTGATTTTTTCTCCGAAATAGTTTATTTATTTGAGGAAACATATTCGGGTTGCTGGTGTTTACAGCCCGAACCTTGTTGTTCCAATATGAACTTACAGCAATTCTGTAATTTTCTTTTATTAGCGTTTGGATATTTTTAATCGACGACTTCAGTGTCCTAATCTCCGGGTCTTGTCGGTCAGTTATCTGTCTGTACAAGTTTTTGAGTCTTGTCAGAAGTCTACTTTTCTGTCGGTGCAGTGCGTCAATAGTAGGATTGCGGAACAGGTCTTCGTTAGTCGTACGTCGATACCGCCGTATTGTAGTGTCCATAGTTTGTTTAATTGTCTCGTCCATTTGTTTTAGGTAATTGTCGATCTCCTCGTTTGACAAATTCCTATTGGACGGTGGGTGGAGCGTGTTCGAGGAGAGCGTTCTTGTCAAGGTTGCGAAGAAGCGTGTCCATCGAGTCTTACTGTAGTTGTAAGAATATCTTTGGAGAAACTCCTCCAATTCCGCAATTTCGTTGGGAACTGTAATTTCGGTGCTAAAACCGCAATGGTCACTGTCATACACGAATGTGCGCAGACAGTTTAGCGTTTGTAAATTCGTACCTGTCAGTCGTATACGTTCGTCGTACAGCAGTAGATCCAAATAAGACCCGTCTCTGGGAAACGACGGGTTATCCGTCGCTTTAAGACCGAGTCTGTACATGCCATCGTGCTGACCCCACCAATCGAGTAGTAGGTTCCCTCTAGTATTTGGCAAATTATTTCCCCAATCTCTGTCTCTAGCGTTGAAATCCCCGCCGATTATAAAATAATTCTCCCCCGATTCCAGCCTCAGAAGTCGAAAAAGCGTGTCGAGCTCTGTAATAAATAGGGTGGATTGTGAAGCCTCAGGTGCATAAACAGAGGCCAAGTACAGCCGCTTTCCACTGCGGAGCGGGATGTAAACGACACCCGGAACCTGCGCAACACGCCCTTGTACACTCTGTGAAATTTTATACCTTCTTTAATGAAGATCGCGACAACACCTCCACGTTTGGATCTGCGCCGGTTTCTTCTTCTAACAATATAATTATTGTACTGTTAGCTTGGTTTCGCTAGCGAAAAGCACATCAGGAATTTGGTTTTGTAGCCATTTAAACATCGTGGCTCTTCGTTCGATCCTAATCAGTGAATTAACATTCACCGGAAGGACCTTCAAAGTTTGCTACACCATCTGCGTACCCATTACGGCATGTGTTGCGTTAGGCTCAGCAGCAGCGCGTAGATCTGGTCCACCCGCTTGGCCTGTTCTTGCACCTGCTTTTGCAGCTGAGCCATCTGCCCTTGGATTGCGAGCAAGATGGCCAGCATGTTAGGTGCAGCTTCCGTTGTTCTCGGCATTGGCGCTGGAGAAGCAACAGTCGCTTGCTGTACCGTAGCCCCCCTACCAGACGCCATTTGGGCGTAGGAACAAGTCGTTAATGTTTTAAGAGCTATGTACTGCAATAATAAGTCATGTGTCTGGGATGGTGCCCATCTATCGGAGGAATTTGAAGTCTCAATGGGTGTCAAACAAGGTTAGATGCTTAGCACATGCTTAGCAGATGCTTGTTTACTCTGTACATAAACGATATAACGGATGAAGTTAGAGGTGGAATAGATCTCTGTGGAACCAAGTTTCAAGACAACCAGATTGACATAGTTAAGCAGTATAAGTATCTTGGAGTGTTAATTACGCCGAACCTAAACATGAACAAGCATTTTAAAGTTAAACTTGCCGGAGCTAAAACAGCGATCTGTGCTGGCTGGGGAAACTACATCAAGAACACACACATTTTTCACACCTCGAAAGTGAAAATATTCCGCTCTACAGTCTCTTCCATTCTACTGTATGCAATGCATACAGCGCTTTCGAAGTCGTGGAAAAGTTTCGCAGCTATTTTCTAAGACGGATTTTTAAACTCTCAAGTAGTTCGCCCAATTATATGCTGCACTTGGCGACTCGAGTGGCACCTCTTAAATACACTTGGATTATGTTCTTAAAGTTAATGCTATGAGCCAGGAAAGAATTCCGAGGTTGGTAACATATAAGGTGAAATGTGTTCAAGAGTGGGAAATACTAGGAGCGGAAAGCGGTTATAACTTTATTTTCACACCAAGCGAGCAGCTTATAATGTAAACATGCTATTTTAGAAAACTAGTCACAGAATTTACGACAAACTTATAAATGAAGCTCAGTCATCTCAATACAGAGCTTACTACAACAAGATGAATCATTATCTGCAGGAAAGGACGTACGTAAACTAAGAGGCAAACTTTTAAATCTTAATTTTATACCGCACCGCCCTGAGTGAGGATGTGTTGCACTTAATTCCCAAATACCCCTTACATAAGGAATTCCGCAGAAACTCCTTCCATGCTCAAGCACTCGGAATAGAGGAAGCATAGAGGAATTATTAGATCATAATGCCTTTTGAAGTAACATACACCCTATCAGTTGGATTAATTATATCTCCCTATTTCGATGAAAATCCTGCCACAGCATCCGAAATTTCCACGGGATAAAAATGAAAAGATATTAGCGAACTGCATACGCGCAATATTGGGTTGTGATGAGGAATAAGTTTTTGTTCTACCAATAATCACTACAGTGGAAATTTCAAAAGAAGGAGTTAAACCAGAATTTTTTCAGATTAAAGCTGAGACAATCAAAGATGAAACGGAAATGAAAACAAATAAGAACTCTACAGGACAGCTTAAACTTATGTCTTTGCACTAATAGCTGTGCCTGCCATCTGGACTGAACATGAACCCAACAAGGTTGTGCTCTCCTTTAGTTAAGCCCAACCCAACTATACCGATTCCAAGTACAACTCCGATTATTCCACTCATACTAGAACCTGTGTCGTCAACTGATAGCACAACGCCGACCACCACTTCATCACCTCGTGACAGATTAATCACGATTCCATCAAATTCTCCGAGTTCTGTTAAGAAATCAGAGACATCGTCCAGTCGCACTCGCAATTCTCCAGCGCCTAGTCCTGGCAAAGTTAGTGTTAGTGATATATCGCGCAACAGCCCAAGTATCACATCGAATAAGTACGAACCGCAACCATAGCCGCTGGCCACCTCGGGGACTTCAGCAAATTACTTGATGCCCGCTGGCTTAGCTTCATTGACTGGACAACTACCGCCGAATTTTCAGCAAACAGGCATTGCCTCGTTATTTAGAGGACAAAATTCGAAAGACTACGGAAATTCATCTCTAAATCAAATTGAAAATAAATCAAAATTGCTTGCCCATATATAATAGGAATCATATCCAAGCAGTTTTGAAGGCTGCAATAGATTATTATAATCATCCTAATCAACTTCCTCTTACTCCTCATCTAAGAAGCAACAACAACGAGCCAGCAGGTGCTGCAACAATCACCCCATGCAGATTACACTACCCTGCCTCAGACACACTCGAAGCTATTTGATGCCAGCAACCAGTGTGGTTCAGGTAAACCAACCAATGCTAACCATGAACTGACAGCTCTTTTAGCTGGTGTCGGTGGAATGGATAATGTAGCTGGTGACTCCAATTCATCACCCAGTAGCAGCAAAAAGAAACAAGAAGCACATCAACTTCTACAAATCGGAGAAAAACCAATCAGACCTCAATGAACTGCTGTATCATCAAAATAAGGCAGCTGCTAATTTAAATGCTTTTTTCGCAGTACCTTATTTGAGTAGCGCTTCATCTTCATCAAAAAATTCTGTTACAGATCCAGCTGCTTACTACAATCAGTTAGCACAAGACCACATGCAAGATAATGCTGCTTTCTTCCAACAGCACCATGGAAAATATGGAATTCCAGATCCGCTTTCGAAAACCACCTTTGTCGCTAATAATCAATTCATGTCGGCCTCGCCCATTCTGAAATTCTCACCGAAATTCACGTTCTCCTCATCATCTTCATCAAGAGGTTATGAATCATCGGCGTCTGCAGCTCAGGAACGCCAACCAAGAGTGGGCGCGACAACTCAGGTGGCAATTCTCAGTCTAACAGAAAATACAACTTTAGTTCTGTGGATTTATCCACAGCAAGTTGCTCTATGAAGGGGATCTAAAGGCAATCTCACAGAAAGGACTAATCCAATTATTAGAAATATTAACGGAGTTAAGGGACGCAATAGATATATATCTCAATATCATACCATACCATGCCACATATCGGCTTACGTCTTGACATGGCATTAACATTGTCAGTCGAAAAGATTGTTCCAAGGTAACGAAAGTAATCAACTTTCTCGACTTGTTGCCCTGCGACGCTGATATGAGCTGTCAAGAGTTAGAGAATTGGCGAAGAATTCTCAGTCATAGTCAATTTGTTTCCGATAGTCACTGATTCGGACCGGTACGCCGAAAACTTTAGGAGTTTGACAATGCTTTACGCTTCGGAACGAGCACTTTTACACTTTTTCAATGCAACGACAATAGCTTTTAACTATGGCCACCTAGAAAAACAGTGATGACAAAATGATAAAATTAAAAAAAAAAATTAATTAAATCTAAAACAAATCAATATTTGGTATCTGAGCTAAAATCGTATTTACATTGCTTCAAAAACTCGAGAAGAAATAAACGTAAAAAGGCCACACGGATGGGTATTGGTAAACGGAAGGATGTCCTAAAATTCTAAATTTTATTCTACGGTATTTCCTATATTCGATCATGAGAAAGAGAATTTTTAATTTTGCGCAAACATATTTTATCATGATGATGACAATGGCGACATGAAATTTTTCATAATATTTTCAGAAAAAGTGCAAAGTGATAAATGGGAAATTAAAAATAAGATTTCTCAACGGCCATATAAGAAAAGACACATTTTCTAGATGGAAATTTTTTTTAAGAAAACACCCGTCCAAGTATTTGCCAGGTGGTAGCAAAGACGAATGGGAGAAAGCGAATAATAGCACAAATTCCACGGATTCTGGATGCACCTAAGTAAATGCTTTGTGATAGTGCCTTATGGCTTTAGATCCTTAGATATTCATTTATTTGTGTCAGCTCTTGCCCTAATGAAAAAAACTTTACAAAGAGAGCTCTGGATAAATCCGTTTAAATTAATACCTTGACCCTTAGTAACTTGTCCACTCGTATTGGCTCAAGAATTTGTTATAATAATAAATACAGTAAACTATAAAAAATAAATCCATTTTAATGGAATAGCAAGACGTCCTCTATAGGCCTTCGATGGGTAAATCACTACTAATAAATATTGAAACGTTGTACACCCGAATCTTTGCCTTTTTACAGCCATGGCAATAGAATGGTATTTATCTTTCCAAGTCAAATGTTCGTACACCAGAAATGCAAAGTGCACTATGGGATGAACCGGGCGGAAGAAGAACGAAAAATTATAATAGAAGCCGATGGTCCTTTCACCTCCTCGTATAATTCACAAGCAACACTCACCCTTCCATCAACGCCGTTTTCTACGCCTCCTATTTGTTTTTGTGCGCTTCTCCGCCTTCATCTTGCACACCTGACGCGGCAACTCTTATGCTTTCAGCACTTTATATTAGCAGCAAAGGACTTCAAGAGAAGTATAGAGACACCCAATCAGCTATGGGACTTTTAGTTATGTTCGGATCTTATCATGGAATGCTTGGACCTGGAACAATGAAAGGAGGCTTTTTTTCATGAAGTGCCATGTATGTATCATACTAGGCATGAAGTCTGAAGCATGCGAGCGTAGAAGCAATCTACATCAATTCTAAACTTGCTAACATCATCACGCCTCTACAAAGAATATTTCTCTGATTTCTTTGCCAAAAACTATAATACAAGCACTGCACTCATACTTATGAGTGATTTTAACGCAAAAATGGTATAAGGACATATTTTTCAGTATGAGTATACTGGAAAAGCATAGCTCAAAGGACGTCACCATACCCTATTCCCTATAGGAACGTAGCCGTCGTTAGATCATAAAACAGCCAACCAGATTGATCATATTACGTTCTGCGCATGACATCTTCCAGTACTGTAGATGTAAGAATATTGCGTGAGGAGAAGTATTGCAGATTCTGTAGGTCAACGAATATCTCAGATGCCACAAGAAAGGAAATACTGAGAGGAAACCTATCGTGGAGCGGCCGATTCTGTGTCCCTCAAACTTGCCTGAAATATTGCCAAAAGTCAGTGGAGACAATGCTAAGAAGTCGACAGAAATAACGCAACCAATGCGCTGGATTTCACCTGACCACTCGCAAGAATCCCTTAGATTGATGTAGAATGCAGGCAACTACATTTAAGTAAAGAGCTCTCCCATGAAACGACGCTATATTCATAAAAGGGCTCGTGCCTCTACAAGCAAAGGGGGCGGAAACAACAAAAAAAACAACGACTTCTCCGGAGAAACAAAAAAGGGCATGAGAAGCAAGTAATCGAGAAAATCAAGAGGTGCCACTTCAGAAGACATATTTGGCATATTGAAGCCCTTTGCCAACGATCTGATTTATTCCTATCAGTGCGGTTTTAAGCTGAGTAAATCCACAATTGTCCAAGAATTCACACTACCCCTCATCCTAGAGAAAATCCCAGAAATCCACGTTTTTATCGATTTCAAGCTTTAGAGTGACAAGCTTTAGAGTGACATTGAGCTGGACAAAAAATAGTAAGTCAGTTGCCTGGCAAGGACATATACTCGTATAGGCCCAACGCGGTATATAAAATTGGAGGCCTTTAAGGTGGCACGCATGAGTGGAAGAGGACTTTAACCTTCTTTGAGTGCGCAACTCGATGTGGTTAAATCGAATACCTCGCGCGCTAAATGGAGAGGTTTATTCATTGAGGCCCATATCCAAAAATTCAAACTGGATTGTAGCGCTATTTAAGTGAGAATGGAAATAAGTGTATCTTCGGTGTTAAGGCGTACAATAAACCACTGATCCGAATCAATTTTGACTTAAAGGAATTTTCGGACTTTTTTGACCATGGAACTATCTAGCGTGTTGATGTTTTATTAACACGGAACCGCCGTAAGGCATAACTGCGTGGAATGGGGAAGTAGCTTTAAGCTGGAATTCATTCGTTTTATTGTCGTATTGTTGACTTATTCTCTTTGTTCCAAGAGACATGTCGTTTGGGTTTAGTTGCCCTTCCTGACCCTTTTCAGCAGTTAAAGTTCTTTCTTGATTATAGTTGCAATCTGTTTCACAGCATCTCATATTACACTCGATATTAACATATGGTTCACAATATTCTCGGGAGCCAGTATTCCTCCATTTATTTCCTCCGGATCTCTATGCGTGGACACTGAAAAAATACGTACATCCTCTTTGGCCTTTTCGCAATTTAAACAGATAGAGTATTCATCAAGCCCAAGTCTGTTCAGATAAGCTCGGAAGCTGCTATGTTCGATTAGAAATAGATAGAAATCCATGGTGATGATCCGTCCATTTTTGAATATTAGGCATAAGTCGATGGGTCCACTGTGCTTTTGAAGACTGATTCCATCTCTCCTGCCATGTTCTCATACTTCGCTGTCTTTCTTCCATCATATCCTTATCTGAAGTTAGAAGTTGCTGGATTTTGGCCTCAGAAGTGCTTTGTAGTTCGCTAGCCAAGATACCCGCTGGTAGCATTTCCTCAATAACATATATAATACCGTCAGATAAGCAGAGCATACTCTCAGCGCGCATAGACGGTTGACGGAGTTAATCTTTCTTGCATAAGACTTAATTTTCACAGCTTTGGCCGATATTGGTGCCGCATACATTACTATGGACTGCACCACATTTGACAGACTTAGTCTCCTTTGTTGTCTGGGTCCTCCAATATTCGTCATTATTCTGGATAAGGCAGAGCTCACCGAGCAGATTTGTCGCACTGCGTCTATCATCACACCTAGGTACCTGATCACCGACGTTATATTTTGATCGCCTACCCTGATTTTTCTTGCGATTGCTTACTTGCACGCTTCTGTTTTATATTAGGCGAGCTCTAACCCGACCGCTGTCATTTACATTCTCACTTTTTGGATACGTTCATTTCCAACGTCCTCTATTTCCTCCAGATATTTCGCGGTGACAACGATTGCAACATCATCGGCAAAGCCTATGATTTTTACCTCGTTTAAGATTTCAAGCCGTAAAACGCTATCATACATAATGTTCCACGGGATGGGGCCTAGTACTGGTACTGCTTCACTCCATCGTCGGTATTAACGATCAGGAACTGTTCCTCAAAATAATTTACTATTATTTTAATTAGGAACCCTGGCACCATCACTGCTCTAAGTGCGCTATACGTCCTCAATTTGTAGAGTGGAACGCATTTTTGACGTCCAGTGTTCTTGCAGCACCATATTTCTTTGCACTTCCTCTACACTTCTTACGCTGAATAGCTTCTTCCAAGATTGTAGTTACCCTCCGCATAGCATCTATTGTAGAACCAGCTCAGAGTCCCCCGTCTTCATAAATTGGCACCTCCAGTCTTTACCCTGGTGTTTTTTTCTCTTTACGCAGCAGCACCAGACGTTGTTTCTTCCCTTGGTATGGAAAAACCACTACTGTTGGACACTTATTACACATTTCCATAAATGGTTCTGCCTTTGTATTGTTGGCTAGCTTAAGGATCTTATTTGGAATACCATCCAATCCAGAGTTCCATTTTCGTGGCGGCTGCGATCTCCTGTATTTTCTGAGGTGCTTCTGTACGCTCTGCTGGTTTTTGCGGTGGAAATAATTTCAATACTATTTTTTGCATTAAGAGAGAGCATGAGGGTCAGAATGTCCTAGTGCCTTTGACTTTTGCCAGGACTGTGTTGTAGGCGGAACCCCAAGGATTTACATCTGCTTGCTCGCAGTGTTCTTTAAAGATTTTGCTTTTGCTTCTCCGGATGGCTAATTTCAGGTAGGTCCCTACGCCTATCTTTGTATAGATCTAGCTCTATAGCACTTGCTGTGTAGCTCTGCTTTATCTCGGTTCCACTTGTAGATCCTGACGAGAGGGCAAACCTCTGGATCGCGAGAATAGTCTTTTCGCTCTATAGCGCTGGTTGCACCAGTATACTGTACCTGTAGATCCTGATGGAAAGGAAAACCCCTGGATCGCGGGAATAGTATTCTCGATCTATAGCTCTTGCTGCGTAGCTCTGCAATATCTCGGTTCCACAAGTATACTGGTGGCCTGCGATTTGTTAACACCTTTCGGACCATGGATGCGTTGCAAGCCCATGTTACTTAGATTCTCCGAAAATAAAGATAAGTCTTCGTTCAGTGCACTTATTTTCCACCCCATTCGTTGTACCTTCTTTGGCGGGTGTTCTTGGTTCGCTCTCCTTGGGTGTACCTCAAACTGGATGGCCAGGTGGTCGCTGTGGGTATAATGGTTACTGACTCCACTTGATGCTAAGGAACTCGTTACAGAGGTGATACCAGCTTTGGGGCCTCTCCACTCCTTCTCCAGGGGTCCGAACGCTGCCCCAATCAGTGACTCATGCATTGAAGTCTCCCACTAAATTTGTTGAGCTATGACCTCTAGCATCATCCACGAGCTTATCCAACCCACCCTGGAATTCCTTAAAGTTGCTGTTTGGAGATGCATAACAACTATAGATATGTACACACTTGACCTTTGCTCGAACGAAGCCTATTTCGGTTGTCATCATTATTTCTTCAAAGCCGTAGTGGGAACAAGCCCAGATGGCAGCTCTTTTAGAGTCATCGGCAAACTTCTTCATCGAGATGATCACACTGCTCGCATAATACGGCAATATCCATTTTCAACTCGCGAACGAATAGTATCAGAAGGCCCGGGGCCGCTTCGTAGTAGTTTGAGTTTAGTTGCAGCACTTTCATATTCTTCTAACGGCTTTTGTAACTTCTTGGTATACAGGGTATATTTCCTGCCACGTATTTGATGTTGATGATTCTCTTTTCTTCACAAAGGACGCATCTTCATTGCATCATTGCTGCAGTTCTTGGACACGCGGTCTTTCTCTCCATGCTTGACGCAATCACCACCAAAAACAATCCAACGTTTTTTTACACGGCTTTGTAAGATGTCCGAAGTTAAAGCATCGCAGCGGTACAAATTATTCCAGAATGCTGCATGCCGTCCATCTAATTTTTATTTATTCAACCTCCAGAACTGTTTTGGCAGCGTTTATCGGGAGGCTAATGACTGCAGTTTGAGCAAATGTTTGGCTAAATGTGCTCTTTAAGAGTCCGAATATTCTACGGAGGCAGTTGTTTCTTCTTTTTTTCAAGAAGGGTTCACATTCTTGGCCAGCCTCCATTGTTCGAAATACGTAGAGGTATGGCTATGATCCAGTACGAGTTTATTCGCCGAGAGTTCTCGAAACTCTGCTTTTACTATACGAGTACCAGCAAAATTATGTTGAAGTATAAGTATAAGTGAAGTAAAAACTATAAATACAATAGTGTTCTCGAATATCGATAAAATTAAACTAAAACAGGAATGATAAATCGAATACAAGGATGTAGTCGTATGGCCATTTTTATACAAGCCCTTTAACATTGTTAATGGACGCAAAATGTTACAATCGACACCATATCAGATGTAGTCTCCTATAACGTTTCTATAATAAACTAATTTAAGATTAATTGCCTGAGAAACATAATGGACTTTCCTACAGATGTTGAGTAATTACCACTAATGACAGAGTTTGTGTTCGCTACGAAAATATCTGTGTTTTTCGTTATGCGGCTGTTTCGCTATATTTATTGTACTTCCAAACTGCTAACACCATGTTACCAAATCGTTAGACATACGAACCATGCACTTGCCTGCCTGAATGGCAACAGTCCACATGGCACATTAATTGGCTGCTTCAACATGCTGTATTACATTATATAGTTAAATTTAAAATTCTAAAACTGGTTATAAACAATACCAGTTGCTTCTGAAACAAACATCTTGCCAAATGTATTGAGTTATTAATTTGTTAGAAGTTTTTCGGCCGGTTTGAAAATTCATGGTAGTTGAAAGTACGTTACGACTGAGAAATTCATATCTAGGTTCCTTGTTGAATCCTGCACTATGACAATGCCATGAAATTTGTGGATGCACAAAATCTTGACGAAACATCAAAGGAGAAAATAGAAACATGTTGCTTGGATAGGTTTTATTCCACCACGAGCTCCACATTTTTGTGGGCTCTGGGAAGCAGTAGTTACATCAACCAAATATGATACTTTCTGAAGCAAAATCTGGAAGCAATATATCTGACCTACGAAGAATTAGAAAGTCTTATGAATGAGACAGAAGTAAGCTTAAACTCAACACCACTTAGACCTCTTTCACCATATCCGAACGCACTCGCTGCACTAACCCATGAATACTTTCTTATTGACGCAACATTAACCAGCGCTACTCATTGCTCCAAACAACACTTAAGCAACAGTTTGGGAAAAATATGGAGAACAATTAGGTCATTAAGACAAAAGTTCTGGACACGTTGGTCCAATGAGTATCGAAGCGTCAGAAGTGGAAACAAGAAAACCGTCAAATCAATTACGGTTGCAATAAAGCAAAGCCAAATACGAAGGATAGTCAAATGCAACATAGGGAATGCTAGGTTGGTACGAGTTGCCAAAGTAAGCACTAGTAGAGTAGTACTTAAAGAAGCCCTTCACCTGTTGAGAAGAATGAAGAACCACATATGTCATATGTCTAACCAGACATGCAATCAAGGAATAACAAAAGCTACAGTTGTAATGTAATTTTAACCCAATCAATCCATCAAGGGAACAATCCGAAATACCAAAGAAGAGAGTAAGGGAAACATTTAGTTCTACTGTGGGATTGATTTTGACGGCTCTAATCACTGTTCCCATAAGAAAGGCAACACCCATACATTTGACACCGTTCAGTTTACCATTCGCATCCTGGAATTTATTTTGAAAACATTGGGGGAGCGTACGTAATATCAAGCGAATGGAACATTACAGCTTGCTTTGATAACTGGAGATGGTGTGGAATTCAAGCCTGTCAGTTGAAAAAATATGCAAAACCATGGACCACAAGGACTTATGCGAAAAAATTGTCAAATACAGCATCTAGTGCTAGAATTGGATGTAGACCTGTTACTATCTACATCCTCTAGAAAAAATAGAAGCCACAGTCGTTATGCATAGGAGGTCTCCTATTTGTGGTACTCTATTCTGAATATGAGGGAAAATGTCCAACACAATTGAGGGACATTAAAAACAAGACCAGGATCACTTCAAGGTTATGTTTCGTTTTCACGACGATCTTATTAACCGAACAAACATCATTTCAAGGGAATTTCACGAAGAAAACCTTTCGAAAACCTTCTTATCCTCGTCTTCTTATCCTGTCGGTTTTATTAAGAAGAAAGAATAATATACGAAAAACCAGCAGGACGCGCTTTAAGTAGCAGATAGCCAAGTCTGTTCGTGCTGTATAATATATGTATAAGCTAATTTGAATTTCAAAGAGTGGATTCTATAAGGACTTTTACGAAAAGATCGAAACAGAGATGAAACTAGAAGACTCAAAGGGGGCAAAATTGACCACATTTTAATGTCAAGACTTGGGCTCTTTGTATATAGTCGAGGCTCACTTTCCAAATTACATTTGCTAGACCCAGCGCACAATCCGCTGCTATCCAGAAGTTGTAAATGAGCTAGGTAACATAACACACCGCGGTAGATGGTATCTATAATGGATGGATGAGGCCATCAAACACGATACCTCCTTCCGGTTATATGGTGGAGCAAGTATTCCTCTGCTTTTAGCAAAATCCTAAGAGCAGTTTGTTCTAGATGGACTAATGCAACTCCTTGTCCTTTTTACTCCTACTTGAATCCCATATTTTATTTAAGAGAAATAGTCCCTTTATTACAACAATACTTGAGTTTGGATGACCTTTCACCGGATGTAATGACACAAAACCGCTTGGCGCCATTAAATGCAGAATCGACGAAGAAGCCTTTTTAGAGGACGACAATGTTAGATTTGCCTCTTTGTTAGGAAAACTTCAGTCTTTCATTCAAGCGGAAATATTCACAATGCTGATGACAGCGAACATCTGGTAAAGAACCAGTGGAGGGGGCGAAATACGAATTTGTGCGTCTGTAGCGACATCCAAGCAGCGATTAAGGCCCACATGAACGGTGAATTCACTAAGTCTGGTTTGAATCCCAGATCCCAAAGGGATAACGGAAAAGAGATTGCCGACGAACTGCCTGGGTCCTCGGTTAGGGTTTCCGTTGACAGTTGGGCTTCATCCGAGCATAAATTGTAGCACGCATTCGTCCCAAATATAGTTGAACTGGATTCCTGTTCAGCGAAGTCAGGTTTCAGTTTCAGTTTCTGGAACTAAGCTCTAATTTTCTTGTGAAAATGTCCTCAATGCTGGTGTTGGAAAGATTAAATCAATCGTAGTCACTCTTCGCGTTGTGTTTACATTTCTTACATAGATGGTGCTTTCCTTTCCATCAAAGCAGTGGCACAATAATCGCACCATAAATGTGGTTTCACAATGAGGAATCTTAACATGAACAACAGTGGGTGGCCGTGGCTCAAGTGGTAGTGTGTTGGCTTCCAAATCGGAAGGTTCGGTGTTCGAATCCCAGCCTCGTCCGAAAGACATTCTTTTTTTCAGGCAACTTAATTCTCGTAAGACGAATGGTTGCCTATAATACAATAACAAGTCCAATTACACTAATAATTTAGTCTCCCCATTAAATGTTGGATGCCACCCATGGAGTGAAATAACCACTGAGCCCAAAAATCTTTCTTTCTCTCTCTGTCCCATTTCCCTAAAAACTTAAAACGTGCTCAGGCATTTTAAGTGTATTAATATCCTCTTGAGTGTTGTTCTTTTTTTTAAAAAAAAAAAAAAAGTCATCTTCGAAGCCGGACTGAAAGAGGTAGTTTTCAAGAAGACGCTGCCAAAAAGCCTAGCAAGTCTGAGCTGGAGAGTCGTGAAACTGGAAAAACTAAGGGGCCCTTATAGACGAGCGTTAATAATCAATAAGGAATCCCGTAACCCTCTAGGGCAGACTAAAGGCACGTTTTGGTTCGGCTTCTAGTCAATCAAAACTAGGGGTTTATTAGAAGGATGAGCTGGATGCTGATAAGCAATCTCCCCCTCCTTTAACCGGTTTAGCAAATTCAACATCAGATCTTGGAGCGTGGATATCAGTTCTTGAAATGGAGACGACAACTAAGCCGTCGGGGTCCTCCTCTGACACTGTGCCGGAAATGGAAACCGACGACGTATTAAAAATAGATCCTTTACGATCAGAGGATGAAGATGATCTCTTGGGCACATGTTCAGGATCGGAGAACTCAAATAACACCGTGATGGAGGCTACTCTGGTTGATTGTAGCATTGGTAAGGTTTCTCCAGATTAATCCTCATCACTCCAAAAACGCAGAAAACATGATCCTAATCCAGGAACCATGGACTTTGAACACGCTCCACTCTATACAAGAGACAAAGGCAAGATTAGAACTTGTATATTAGTGAAACGTAGCCTCAATGTATTCTTACTTCCAAACCTCAGCGACCCCGACATAACCGTTGCCAGACTGGAGACTGCCAAATGTACCTACTGGCCGGCATCGGCATATAAAAACTGGTCTCACCACCAAGTGCGATGCTAACGCTCATCACACGGTATGGGGCAGTACCGACCTCTGGTGAGTCACTTTTCGATTATATTATAAGTAATAACCTCAATGTTTGCAACATTGACAATGAGTCCACTTTTATAACGAGAAACCGGCAGGAAGTGCTAGGTAACATTCTTGTCTCCAATAATATCACTCAAATGTTAATGAACTGAATGGTATCGTCTGAACACTCATTTTCAGACCAAAGAATTCCGGAATTATCGGAAAACTAATTGGCCAAAACACAGAGGAACACAGTTAGAAACACAATCCTCCGAACTCTCAAGTCCCCCGAATGACACCAACTAGCTTCTTAGCATCGCGGCTAAGAAAAATCCTTCCTACAAAACCTATGATGCCTAGCTGTTTGAAAAAAAAACGATGGCTCTTGGACAACCTCAAGTGATGAAGCACTCAACCTGTTACCGGACACCAACTTTCCAGGTACTTCCCTATTAGAGTACACAATGGTCCTGGACATAGAGAGTGCCTTTAATATCTTCAACACATCCGCAATCACGACTGAGCTGTCAACTCTGCAGGTAGACGACTCACTTGGGGAGTTGATCAGTCTTATGTTAAATAGCGGGATAATCAACTCCAAACTATGTGGGACTTCCGCCAAATAATACTTCAACAGAAGTATCCCGCAAGGCTGTGTCCTTTCACCCCTTCTCTGGAACTTAGTGGTTAATGGACTGCTGATTTACTGACGTTACTATAGCCGTCTCAGGTAAGCATGTTAATACCATTAAAGAGCGCATTCAGCTAAATCTTATCAGATTAACCCGTTGAACAGATCGCTGCGGATTGGGAGTAAACTCCAATAAAACTGATCCTAACCTCTTTTCCAGGAAATATAAAATTCCAATCATAGAGCCTCCTTCAATAAACGGGATCAGTCTAGTCTTCTCCGATACAGCATAATACCTGGGTCTCATTTTTGACAGAAAACTAAGCTGGAAACCTAACATTTGAGAAAGAGTCAAGAAAGCTACAGTCGCTTAATTCTCTTGAAAAATGCCAATTGGGAGCAAATGGGGCCTTCAATCTCGCATAACCCACTAGCTATACATCTGCCGTCAACTGCAGCGAACTAAGGAGAGTCCAAAGAACAGCATGTCATTCATAAGCGGAGCCCTACGCTCTACTCCCTCCCCGGCACTGGATATTCTGTTTCACCTGACACCCCTCGATATCTTCAGCAGGCAAGTAGCTGCGACCGCAGCTTTCGTCTGAAAGCAACTACACAGTGAACAAATAATTTATTTGGCCACGATAATATTCTTAATATACTAGGAATCCTCCCAGAAAACATCGATTACACTATACCCTAACATTAGTTTGACTAAGAACTTCATGTAAGCATCCCCTTTGGATCCTTCTGGGAGGAAGTTACTTTCATGGATGACAAGTAAATCCGCTTCTATACTGGTGGATCTAAGACTGATAGCGGGGTCGGTGGCGGTGTTACAAATCACTGTAGCGTATTCCAGGTGGAAATTTTGGCCATTAATGAAGTCAAGGGATACCCGCATCTTTTCCGATAGTCAGGCCGCCCTCAAGTCGCTGGGCTCAGTCCCTCTAAATTCTTGAGCCGCACTTTTCTACCGATCATCTCTTAGACTGATGACAGAGCAGTTCAACCTTCATCTATGTTGGGTGCCGGGGCACAGAGATATTTCAAGGAATTGTAATTCAAGGAATTTCTACCGGAAAAGGGTAGCATAGGTATACCAATCGCTATGTGCAAATTAATATTAAAGCTGGAAGCTAACAAAAGAACAAAGTGTTCTCTCTAGCGACCATACAAAACTGTCCAAAGCTGGATCTGAATCGCTCTAAAGGTTTGATCTTTCTAAATAGGAATCATCACAGCGCTTTTATAGGCAAGCATTCTTGCGTGCATCTTTAGAAATAATTTCAGCAGAAACCACATGGACGAGGAGGAGGAAGAGATAATCCTCCGCCTACTCTGTACTTGTTCAGACCTCTTGGGAGCTTTCGTTTACAATGACTTAAGCGATCTACAAAATATAAATGTCTCCTACACTTCATCATAAGCTCAAATTGATTCTAAGAATAGGAGGATCACAAAACCACGTGGCCTCACAATGGGCCAATAGATCTAGGTTGGTTGGTCTCTCCAACAGCCACTCTTACCTAACCTAACCTAAGTCTGAGCTTGATGACATCGTCTTCCTAAAATTCCTTGCCTGACAGTGTGACGGGAGAAATATAGTAGATTACGGAAGTGACCTTGGATTTCGAAAAATGTTGGCGAGCATTTCCCTCGGTTCAGATTTCAACTGGGACTGTGAGACTAGCATGAAGGAAACGGTACCCGAGCGGATAAAATAGTTCAGTAGAAATAACACCGAATGGAACTATAGATGACATGACTTTTTTAGAATGCCGGCGACTAAACTAATGTTTTGCGAATTCTCTAAGTCCTGAAATCCTGCTGTGCCGTAGTAGGAAGGACTAAAGACTGCTAATACAGCTATATTGACGAGACACCTAACTCTGATAGGCATAATTAGCTTAACATTCTGTTACGCTTGCTATGAGAGCTGCGTTGATCTCGGGGCACTATATCTGGTCTACGCTGGCATCATGTTAGATCGGCGCTGATCTAGTAGATGGTGGTTTTATAAACGACAGTGGACTAATTCTTGGTTTGAGTGCTCTGTTCCAAGATATACAAAAAAATAGTGGTAATGGGATTCTAGAGTCTCTACAAACCTATTCATTTTGCAACTTCTAACTGATAAGACTGTGTACAGTTGCTCTGATATTGGAGTCGATTAAATCATTCTTTCCCTTGAATACTCGTAATTATCAGATTATCAGTTTCGTTCCTCTCAAGTACACTAATTTGAATATCGTCAAGTCCTTTGGGGACTTTATTTATCATTAATGACATCCGTTAGCTTAAAAAACCAGTCGCAAAATTTGTTCCCCCAAGACCATTAGCTAAGAGTTTCAACCCTTCGTTTCAACTTCTGAGTTTAGTCAAGTCGGGAGACACCCTTAGCTCGACAAATCTGAACCATTTTCTACTTAAGCAAAACTTAATCCAGGCTAAGTATGCACTTAGCTAAGCATGAAATGCAAAAGGCAACTTTAAACCACACTTGAAGAGATTTTCGAGGAGAAAAACCCTTCGAGCTCTTCACAATTTAACTGCGATATTGTCAGCAAAGCTTGCCTCTGCGGAGTAACCCGCACTCACACCCAATTCGCGCAAACTAATGATGAAATTCTGCAGGCGGATGAAACAAGCCTTTCACGAATATATTCGTACGTATGCTTGTACTTGTACTTGTACTTGTGCTCCTCATCCTTAAAGTGTAATTCCTTTGAAACTTTAACTCCGGGACACGAGTACCATTTGGGGTAGAAAGCAACAACAAACTGTTTAGGGCTTCCTGATTGCGGTTGTTTATACTTTCATTTCCGGCGGTTTTTATTTCCACGTTTTTTAATGATTTTTTTTTTATTTTTTTTTCTTTTGCATGTGTTTGTTTGTGTGTGCAGGCCATTCAATTGCATCCGATGCGTGAAAATTTAACGAATACAGTGTGCGCATAGTGGCAGGAATTACAGGAACAGCAGCAACAGCACCGGCAGCTCCAACAGCAACGGTCCAAGTTGACAAAGTTGTTGTCTTCAAATGCATTCCCCGAAGTTGGTTGCCCGAATTCAGGCGTGAGTTTTCAAGAGCTTCTAGCAGGAAGTCGGAATTTTTATTTTGTTTTTCATTTTTCAAAACTGGAGTGGAGTTCGTTCTTTTAATGTGCCCCACAGAGTTTTTTTTTATGATTGGCATTCCATTTTATGTTGAGTCGACGAGCCATTAAAGTTTTGTTTAACGTACATACTCGTGCACCTACCATGTCACCTAAGAGTTGGAAAACGGGCAGCGAAGATACGAGAGCTGGAACTTGAAAGTGTCTGCTGAGCTGAAATAGCGTGAAAACCCCGTCTGGTGGGAGATGTAAGGAGAAGGGCTTTAATCGAAAACTCTGAAATTGCGATAGTGTGAAATTTAAATTTGATTTTGACGCCAACCATCATTATTGTCAATTGAGGTACCTTTTGAGAAGAGAAAGTAGTTGATACAGAATTATATTACAACGTAATGTAAGAAACCAAATAATTGATCGAGAAACAGCTGACTATCTTATAACCTGGATTGGGTCAGCACGCAACTCATGCAGGCTAAAATGCCAAGGGCATGCTCAACCATTGGCATTACACTCTCCTACGCCGTTAAAGGGCTATATACGCAACTATATGGCTGGTTCACTCTTGGCGACCCTCACAATTAAGGGACAATGATTTTGGATCTGACCGAATACACCCGAATAAATAGCGGAGGCCCTCGACTACTACAAACAAACTCTGCCATCCAAGGAGTACGATGGGATGGACCGACAAAAAGAGAATGAAACCTGTGATATCTGCCACAAATAGCTTTTATTCGGACGCGGATTTGCCTTAAAAGGAAGACTTAGGGAACTACGAGTAGTCCAGGCATGAAAGCGAACGCCTGACGACGATTCCCATAAGAGGTAAATTCGACAACATAAGGCTCATAAACACCCACACCCCGACACAGGATATGAAAGACCACACCAGACACTGCTTCTATGAGCTCCTCGACAAAACCTACGAGTAATGGAATAAGAATGGCATGAAAATCGTCATGGGTAATTTGAATCTCAAGCTAGGCAAGGAGGGCATCTTTGGTGATACTGTGGTGAAGTGTAGCCTACATGCCATCACATCACATGTTACTATATCCAGGACACGTTTTCCATATGTACGTAATCTGCATGACTTGTTTAATGAAATAGCCACCCTTTTAGCGCAACAAAAAATTTCTCATTTCAAACAAATTGATCATGTTGCAATCGATGCATTTATCCAGTGACTTGGATGTCCGAATGTTCCGATCAACTAACATCGACTCGGACCATTACGTTGTTGTAGCCAAGGCAGAGATCCGGACATCATTAACAGGCCAAGGCCATCAAAAAATTGTGAAGATGTTCACCGTCAAACAACTTCAATCGCAAACGTCCGCCAGGGGCTTTTCCGATCGAGTTTCCCTTAACTTCTCAAGGAGCATCGAACGTAAGAGACCAGTGCCATCACTCCCTAGGCTCTGATATACTAGGTTTCAATCCATCCCAACAATGAAATCCCTAATACGATGACGAGTGCGGACAGATAAATCGAGGATAACAGCGTATGTACAGGGCAGTCCTACAAAAAGAAACAGGAAGTGCTCATGACTTTTACCAGCAGGAGAACATTTGCTCCCACAAGTAAACGAGAGAGCATAAGAAGCGCTCAGGGCTACAGAACAATGAAGTTCAGAAGTTTTACCAAAAAAATAAAACAAACATCCTAAATCTATAAAGCCCGAACAGAAACCTCATAGCAGAACCACAGTCGGTGTTGAGAGTCCAGAAAGATTATTTCTGCAGACTGTTAAACGGTGATGCCGAACAACATCTCGCTGACAAGCTGAACGAATTATTCAGTCTATACGAAGACACGCAATATTTCTGTCCACCCGACAAAGACGAAGTCAGGGCAAAAATTTTCAGCTGAAATTCAACAAAGCTGCTGGACCCGATAGTTTCATTGCCTCGCTCTTTGAAGCAACAGGTGATGATTGGATACGATGTGAATGGATGCCGGGCGAATGGAGATACCCATCTCTCGAAGATCGTATATAAAATGCTGTTTGATCTATACGGCGACGTCGACCGCATCAGAAAAGCACGGATAATCTGACTAAGATAGTTAGATCAGCTTGAACACATGGGCATCTGTTACCAGTGCCATGGGCCGAAAAGTTTTCGACTCCAACCCAGAGGGACCTCAGCCAATTTGGTGTGCGCCAATGGAAATAGCTGCCAAAAAACCGCGCTAACTGGAGAGGCATCTTAGTTGAATATTTGGTCAAACCCGAACTGTTGTTGGGAAAATAATTTTGTTTCTTCCAAAATTGTATTTTTTCACAGCCAACTTCACATTTAAGCCACGTAATCATTATATATTTTGGCAGCTATATATTGAAAGACTTACTTGTAAAATAGTTCGATTGATTCTACGCAGTAAGTTATATTTGCTTTACAGGAGCCTAGAGCCGGCAGCACGTTTTCTCTTAAGAGTGCTACTATTCCATGTGCATACCGAAATTCGTTGTCTTTAAAACCTTTGCTGGGGTCGTTAACATTATATCCGACCATTGGTTGTTGCTAAATCTTTTTTTCCGGTAGAGAAGTCAAATTACGCATAATCCCAGTAACCTCGCTGTGGTTCACCATAAGCCTATTCAAGTTTAATGCGCCGCCAACTCTAATCCATCATAGCGACGCAACCGTTGAAATCCCAATAGACCTGGGCTCTGAATACATCGTATTTAGTAGCTCTAAATGGAAGAGTTCACCAAATAGCTAGAGCCCTGGACGCCACCGTTGTTCCAAATACAAGGTGAGGCAGAAGTGATGTCATAATGTGAATGTGCCATAATTTTTGCAAATGGCGTCAAATGTCATTATACTTTGACATTTATATTGTAGACAGATAGAGAATTAGTATAGAATAAGCAAAGGGGCGATACACACCTGAAGAAGGCTGAATTATTGTTACTGCTTGTCTGACCAATTTCCGGTCTATCGTTTTAACGCAGCGTGAATTTCGTTTTCGTTTTCCTAGTCGCCCTGCACCATGTACCCGAACAATTAACTATTTGGCTGAGCGTTTCGTGCAAACTGAGTCCACTAGAGATGTCGAAAGAAGTGGTTCGTTCGACCGAAAATATCACTGATCCGGCCGAGGACGCCCACAAACATCGATGAGACAGTGATGCATACAATTTGGCATCAGCAGACGTTCATTGCGTCGAATTTGGGAAAGACCTGAAGATGTTATCTTACAAAGTGCCAACCATACATCAATTGTTGCCTGCTGACCGTCAAGTGAGGTTGACTAACTCCCATGCTCTGTTAAACCTGGTGCAAGTAGAGAATGATTTCGTATCCAAAATCACGAAGTGGCATTAAATCCTCTCAATCCTCATTGGGCGTAACCGTAACTGGTAAGCTCTACAGACAGATCTTAAACAGGTTTTTTTTCCCGCAAGTTGATGAATTGGGTTTCGAGCATTGTTGTTTCGATCAGGACGGAGCAACCGCTCACACAGCTTGGGCAACGATGGAGACTTTGAATCATCAATTTCCACGCAGTGTAATCTCCCGTTTTGGCGATTTGAACTGGCCGGCAATATAGCTAGATGGCATCAGACTTATCCTTTTGGGGCTTTTTGAAATTTCGCGTTTACCACAACAAACCACAAACATTGCAAATCTCTAAAACCAACAATGAAGAAGAAATCACCAATCTAGAATCAGATGTTTTGTGAGCAACAATTCAAAATGTGCATCAAGTCAGGAGGTGGTCATTTGACCGATATCATTTTTTCAACTTAATCTCATCAATTCCACACCTGCAGATAAATTTTTCGTGAAAACGGAGTTCAATTTATGATATTACTTTTGCCCCACCTTGTATGTACGGATTTCCTCCACTGCCGTCCTGATGAAGGAAAAATGATCAAATTCGAACACTTCTACCGCCAATGACGGGATATTCACCTCCAGTCAAAAATACTAGGCTCCCTGCAAGAAATACTTTGTTCGGAACTCGGCCAACTAGGGATCCCTCGAATTTCGAACTGGAAAATTCAACGGCCCCTCAAAAACTAAATGTTTTCAACCTGAACCCATTGATAAATTGAAAACTTTTCAATAAATATTCATGAGTGCTCGAACCGAAAACTCCCTACACTCACTCAGTACTTTAGATTAACAGCCGATTTTTTAGAAGAACAAAGAGTAATTGTGGGGCATGCCTAGCAATAGGATGTCGGATAAAAATACAAAAAAAAATACAAGAAATGTAAATCATGATTTTTTTGCGCAACAAAAAATTTCACAGAGCAATTATCAGTAAATTCCCAATCAATGCGACCATCCATGCGTGTGCCAATTAAAACTTCAAATCGCTCTATAGAACATCCATTTTAAATTGAGTGAAGATTTCCCAGGGAAAAAAAATTTCGGAAAATAGAAAAATTAAAAGAAAAAAAATCCTTCGATTCAAGACCGTAACTAAGGTGGGAATCAGAACAGGGGAAAAGCCCACTCCACCCGCTTCGGTCTGTCTGTTTTTTACTTTTGTTTTTGATTTGATTTAATTTACTTTGCTTTCGTTTTTTTGGGCAGTTTTATCCAAGCGAACGCGTTTGCCTTAATCGGAGAGATTGGAAAACAGGATAACAAGGGCACTGTTACCAACTCAGAAGGCAGAAACAAAACACATCACTAAAATTTATGACAGATACTAAAACCAATCCAATTATTCCGGTAACTCGAACATCCCATCCAATATCTCTACAGTGTGTTTTGGGACAGTTTTAGGAGTGTGTGAGTGGTAACCGGTAGACATGGTTACCATCAGGGTTTCTTTTATTTTTTTAGTGACTACCAGCATAAAAAAAAACCCGTTAAGCTACTCAATATGGGTTGGATGTGGCGTGAAAACATATGCAGGACGAGTCCCCATATTGGGCGCCAATTTTCATCAGAGTGTGCCATAATGAAAACGCACCACATCGAACATGAGCACGAGTGCCATCACGAATAAGGACACGAGATACGAGTACAAGGGATGGTGAATAGTCAGATGATTGATATTTTTTATTATTTTCTTTTTTATTGAGTGATATGGAAAATTGTTTCTTTTTTTTCGAATAATGATCACTGTTGACATGGTGAGACAATGTCGTCGGCGAGGTTGATTTCTTTCGTCTGTGATCATCGATGGGCACTGTGAACTAGTGAAGCGATTCATTATGGAGTCCTTTGAATGGATATTTCGTTTCGTTTAAATACTTAAATCCATATCCAGTTACGGATAGAAAATATCCAGCAAGAGTAGAGGGAACAATGTGGAAAGCACGTGCCATTGTCGGTTAAGCTTGGCACTTTTGAAGTAGCTACGGAACGAGGATACAATGTACATAGCCTTAACTCATCTAACTCCTGATGAAAATAAAACAAAACTTTGGCCACTGTTCACTCTTCCAAATCATGGTAATAGTTAATTGGTAAACTTCTAAATTACGTGCGTAATGCAAGAGTTTCCAATGCCGAAGTAAATACAGCCAATTCTACCCCCAAAACCAGATCAACAGAGGCACCAGTGAATTACTGTAGTAGTGGCAGTAGCAGTAGCAGTACCAGACGTAGCAGCAAGAGCATAGGTACGAGTAGCAGTATCTTTTTCCTGTAGAAAGATAAATTGTAAATTGGAATAAACTTTCAGTTATTTTAGAAACCTCATTGCAGTATGTACCCTGATACGCTACTTTGAAGGCCAGGAGAAATTGAAATTTAAATTTCGTGCAATTCTAGTTTTAAAATTTGGAATTTCAAACACAAGCAAGTGGACGCTTTTGCTTCGGCGAACTCAACAATGTAATAGCCTCTTGATGATGCATTTAATCTGAAGCATCTGTGTATGAGTATTATAATTACAATACGAGTGCATAGGAGGTTCAATTTAGATGGTAATTTAGTTTAGAGTTTGTGTGGGTTCTTTGCGGTTCTGGTGGGAATGAAATGATATTTGTGATACGGATATAATAAGAGAAAGTAATTTTTTTTCTTTAAATAATTAAATTGGATTGCGCATTAAAGGTGTACAGATTCTGTGGGACGTTAATTTTTGCTTCATTCTGGATAATATTGGACTAACTACGTGCTTCCGCTTCTTCGCTTTGAGATGAATTGAAACACTTTCCACTTTGTTGATTGCAATGAAGTCAATGGATCGATAAGTACGTGGCTTTTTAAAATTGTAGTGTTGATTGTTACTTGTTCTTTTTTTTACTTTTTTTTTTATATTTTTATAAAGATTTTATTTATGTTTATTTTTATTCACTTTCTTATTTTGAACACACCTGCTAACACAAAAACAATTATAAGCCCTCATAATAATTTAACAGTTTCAATGGTCATGGTAAGTTTTTCACTTTATTTAAACTTATTCTTAACTAGTCACTTAAAGGCTTCTGATTTTCCTACAAAAAATATATTCATAGCCACACATCATGAATATGGGTAGTATATCAGGTACTGAGGAAAACGCAGTTGTTGGAGCTAACGGATATATTGTTGGCATGATTCGTGCTCTCCAGACACAACACAAGGGCATATCTGCCATATTAACGCTCAAAGTTTGTACCCGAAAATAGATGAATTTAGGCATATTTTCGTTGACTCTAAAATTGACGTCATATGTGTTTCTGAAACATGGTTTCATGCTGACGTACCAAATGAAATTTATAAAGTAAAAGGGCTTGAGCTTCTTCGGTCTGATAGGGTCGGTCGCGTCGGAGGGGGAGCTGCATTGTATGTTCGGAATACTCTCAATTTTGAATTTGTATGCAAATCAAGCCAGGACTGTCCTCTCGAATACTATTTCATAAACATCAAATGTAGTCATGAGAAAATATTGATTGGTGTAGTCTACAGACCAAATAACTCCATCTTTTTTGCTCCACTCTTTACCACCCTTGAGGAGAAAGGCTACATTGCCACTAACATCATTATATGCGGCGACTTTAATTGTAATCTGTTAGATACATCCGGCTCCATAGGCTTTTTGGAACAAATGAAATCGCTTGATCTAAACCCAGTTAACACGTCTACCCCTACCCATTTTACGACCACTGCTTCAACTCTGATCGATTCAATTTTTGTATCCGATATGGGTAAAGTCCTGTTATATAGCCAACTCTCAGCACCTGCATTCTCTAAACATCACTTGATATATATAACTTACCAAGCTAAAAATGACTTTGTTGAATTTAAAGTCATGTTTAGAGATTTCCATAACTTAAATTATGCTCAATTGCAAGCTGATACTATAGGCACAAGTTGGGAGCGTATTTATCGGATGCCCCTTGTCAATGATCAAACTAACTTTCTGCAAGAAAAAATTGCTTTCCTCTTTAACAAACATGTGCCGTTAAAAACAAAACCTGATAGGCCCCCTCACCTTCAATGGTTTACCCCTAATATCCTACAGCTTATGAAAAAGCGTGATGATGCCTATAAAAGCTGGAAAAAATACAGAATGCCTGAGTTCTTAAATATATATCGCAAATTACGTAATGAAGCGGTTTCTAAAATAAGAAACGCCAAGCGTGTCTTCTACTATCGGAAGTTCGGTAGCTGCTCCTCAGGCAGAGAGGTTTGGAAACATATCCGTGAACTTGGGTTAGGAAAACAAAGGCCTAAAACTCCCGATGATATAGACTGCAACCACCTTAACTCAACTTTTTTAATGTCAAGTGATCCACCTTCAGTAAGCTTAACTACTTTCGACCAGCCACCGGATGATTGTAGAGAATCATACTTTGAATTCTACAGATTACGCGAGGAAGACGTTGCAGAAGCGGTACTATCGATAAAATCAAATGCTATGGGGATCGATGAAATTCATCCAAAATTTGTTAAGCTTCTGCTTCCATATTTACTGCCTTTTATAACACATATCTTCAACTCAATTTTAACGACGTCAGTCTTTCCCACTCATTGGAAAGACGCTAAAATTATTCCTATTCCAAAGAAATGCAGTGGAATTCAGACCTATCTCAATTCTGCCATTCCTTTCAAAAGTTTTTGAGAAATGTATTCTCAAACAGATTCAAATCTATCTTCAGTGTAAAGAACTGCTTTGTGAGAATCAATCTGGCTTCCGACAAAAACGAAGTTGCAAGACTGCGTTATTATTGGTAATTGACGAAATTAGGAAAGCTATTGATGACAACCATGCTACAATACTAACGTTACTTGACTTTTCGAAAGCATTCAACACCGTTAATCACACTATACTTTGCTTAAAGCTCAGAAAAGAGTTTAAATTTTCATTGCCCTCTACAAAACTTATATTTTCTTACTTAGAAGGAAGACGAAAACAGGTTGTAGCGGGAAACCGATGTTCATGCTCTTTGCCTATAAAGAGGGGAGTACCGCAAGGCTCCATTCTTGGACCATTGCTTTTTTCTCTCTACGTAAATGAACTGCCAAAGGTTGTCGTGCATTGTGCAATTCATATGTTCGCCGATGATGCCCAGATGCACTTAAGTTCTCCCATGAATTTGGTTCACGAAGCCACTGCGCAGGTGAATGAAGATCTCCAGCGTATACTTGGTTGGTCAGGTAAGAACGAACTGGGTCTTAATGCCCAGAAAACAAAAGCACTTGTGATCCATAAAAGAAAACTGGACCTTACTCACTTTCCACCAATCCAACTAGCCCAAAGTCCAATAGAGTACGTCGACTGCGCCAACAACCTGGGCCTGATATTTAACCGGACCCTTACTTGGTCTACCCACATAAACGCCACTATAGGTAAGATATATGGTGGATTACGTGCTCTCTGGACTGCACACGGACAAAGCTCTTGTTAGCGAAAACCCTCCTAATACCGATTCTGCTATATTATTCTGAAATCTTTTGCTGCCCCGACTACGACTCCAGACAAAAGCTCAATGTCATATATAATAATATTGCCCGATTTGTATTTCACCTAAAACGATATGACCATATTTCCTTTTACTCAAAGCAAATCAGCGGATGTACATTTGATAATGTGCTCAAATACAGAACGCTAAGTCTCTTGCATGGCATAATTCAAACAGCATACCTATTCAATAGGCTACGCTTCCTTCAGTCAGGTAGATCATGTATGCTTTTTCAAACGAGCTATGCCTGCTTGACGTCTGAACGCCAATTCTTCGTAAACTCCGTACGGCTGTGGAATTCTTTGCCCATAAATATTAGGAAAATTAGAAGCATAAAACAATTTAAAACCTCTCTCTTAAAATACCTGGCCAATGAAACTAATTAGATTTAGAATTTTAAACGCTTAAAATGTTCAATTTGATTGTAAAGCCAATTGTTCTTTTCTATCCTTTTCTCTCTTTTACTTTATCTTACTTACCTTATTTTATTTTATTTTGTTATCACTTCCTGAATTCTTATTGTTATATATACTTGCACATACTTGTATCTGATATTTGAAAAATTTAAGGCTTCCACATTTAAAAGATTCCATTATCTTACCGTGTAAGCAATACTTACTTATCAAAAAAACAAAAAAAAAAGCAACCCAGCTCTTCCAACTACAATCTGTCAATAGACTACTGAAAAATGTTCAGCAAGCTGCGTCGTTTATTTTGGGAATGACAGCCATTGAAAGCAGCCAAGCGTGAACTTTGACGAAAATAAAAAAAAGTACGGAGTATTGAGTGATAATTTCGAAGAAGTATTTGGCAATGTTCAGCCGCAATCCGGACAAGTTTTTGTACCGCAGACGAAACATGGATCCACCTCAGTATTTTGGAGATCAAGCTACCGAAACGGTGGGATTCTACGAACAAATCGGCGCCGAAGTATATGATAGTGGTTCTATTGGTTAGCAAGATCATGGCGAAAAATTTTGGAATCCATGTCGCATAATCCACATCGAATTCCTTCAAAAGGGAAAAGAATCAATAGCGAGTATTGTACCAACTTATTGGATCGAATTAACGACGATTTGAGAAAATAATGACAGCATTTGGCCAAGAAGATAGCGTCCTTCCTTCAAGACAATGCTCGAAGGCGGACACCAAGACGAAATTTCTTGAATTGGAGTGCGAATTGCTCCTTCATCGGCTATGCTCTCCGGATTTAGCCGAACGTTTGGAAGGCATCTACAAATTGGAGAAACTTTCGACGACGTGTATTGACCTCAAAGGAGACTATGTTGAGAGGTAAGACGTTTTTTACCGAAAAAAGACATCTTTCCATTCATGCTCTCGTGTCACCAGTGTATATCCAGTGTTCATTGTCATTGTACAGCTGGTCCTGGCCTTTCATATAATTTTGGAAGACAGATGTAAGTTTTCTAATGAGCAGTGACAACTACAACTGTGATAAAGACGGCATCGCCACATATCAAATCAGCTTTGGAGGCATCCGCGAAGACCCAACTATAATACACATGATACATAAATTCAAAAAATTCTTCCGGAATGCTTTGCAGCATCTTCGATACATCTCGCTGAATACCTGCTGCTTAGGGAATAGAAAAAACTCGCGTCGGGATCAGTTCCGGCGAGTACTCATATGGTGGGTGATAGATCATAGAAACTGCAGTACCATCATGAAGCAAGAATCAGTCTCCAGTCTAAAGTTCCGCATTTGATTTTACACAAGATTTAATAAACTGCGTATATTCCTTCCCGCTCATAGTTTGGCCGAAACCATAAATGCAAGGAAATACGATTTCTTACTTTTATAGCAACAGAATTTCTGCAACGGCGTGCCCATAACACTAGCCTAAAACGACAGTCGGCGGAAAAGTCACCAAAAGTGCGTGTTGCACTGAAGACTACTTCTTCTTAAACAGAAGATGGCTTTGAGAGTGCAGTCTATAATACTAATATCAAGGGAAGAGAGATTAACCAGTGCGTCTAGAGCAGAGGCAGAAGTTCTATGAAAGCCCCACATACAGCTGAGGCAGACTGCTCTTTTGAGCCTGTTAAATACAACTGACGCTAGGTTATCATTAGCCTTATCATAGCCATATAGATCCAATGGACCCTTCTCGATGACAGGCCCATGTCTTGCCGACAGCTTTTCCGCATTGCCAGATGGCCGACTGCGCTTTCGACCCAACATGTTTAGTCTGAATAGTGCTGCCTTTAAGCACTAGATATTCAGACCAAAAACCTTCCTCCTTCTCGTAAGAAGATAACCTCAGTTTTGAAAGCGTTGACCGACAGCCAATTTCTAGTGGATCAATCTTCAATCACGTCGTGTTGCATCTCAAGAGGTAGTTCACTTTCCAACACCTTTTGGATGATGTTGTTCCGTGATGTTTCCGCCCGTGTCCACCATTATAGTACTTGACGTTACTCGACTTTGACATTCCGCTGCCAGCCATCAGTCACTTGCATCGAAGACCTTCTCCAAGTCAATCAGGCAGGCACCAGTGCACTGGTTCTTGCCTTTATTCCATTGAATATCAGAAAACAGTTAAGACGCAGCATGAATGATATCATGCCCCGCTTTGAAACCGAACGGATTCTCCAGATCGTGGTTCGGGCCAATGATAACATTCGCCTTGTACACTTCCTGGAAAGTCGCTCCTATAGCCTCTACCTGCTCCTGCGTATCCTCGATCACAAAGAAGTTGTCATCATCAACAGCCTCATTTGGATCTATGCCTGCTGTTACCAGTATTTGTTCGTTGTTCGTCGTTTGGGCGATTTTAAGACATGGAAGGCCGTTCTGATTATTTCTCCGAAATAGTTTATTTATTCGAGGGAACATACTCGGGTTGCTTGTGTTTACTGACCGATTTTATTGTTCCAATAAAAACTTACAGATGCTCTGTAATTTTCCTTTATTAATGTTTGGAGGTTTTTAATCGACGACTTCATTGTCGATCTCCGGGGTATGTCTGTCAGTAAACTGTCTGTACAAGGTTTTTAGTCTTGACAGCAGTCTACTTTTATGTCGGTGCAGTGCGTCAATAGTTGCGTTGCGGAATACCAGTAAGTCTTCTTCGCCAGTGTGTTGGTACTGAGGTATCGTTTTGTCCATTGTTCGTTTGATTGGCTTGTCCATTAGTCTTACATACCCGTCAATCTCTTCGTTTGGTAGATTTCTGTTGGACGGTGGGTAGAGCGAATTCGAGGAGAGTGGTCAGTGGGAATCGATGCCTTCAATGTGGCGAGGCCGTTGACCACAGAGAAATTTATTTGGGTAGACTGGTAGCAGAAGAAATCGGCGTCGGAACGCGATTTTAAGTAAGAGATCTTAGCTCTTATATATAATACCCAGGGTGGTGAAGATGGGGGATTCTCATTGGGTAAAAAGGGTACAGATTGGGAGAGACATTTGCAAATTTCAGTATAAAGGGATGTGAGAGCATTGTTAAGCGTAAGGTTAAATTGGCCATACTGACGAGGTTGTTCAGTTTGGCGTATGAAAACTAAAATTGTAAGAATACTCATAGAAAACGGGACTAAGACCATTGCCATAAGACAACGTAAGAGAAAGGCGAGGGTGAAAACTACCCAACTTAGAGAGAAGATGTTGTTGCACTAAAGAAGGACCGGTCAGTCTGTACCCATAGAAGCTTAGGTAGATTAAAATCAACTAAAAAAATAACAACGTCGTTGGGATCAGCAGCATTAAAAATACGATTGCATCAACAGCTGAGCAGCAACAAATATAGAGATTGCGGTTGCAAATAGGAATTCCAACGCAAACAAATTCAAAAAATGCAGTAAACGAGTTTTTAAAGGGTCTAGACTCTAGACGAAAGTGTATAGCTTGGGAAAATAGTTCATTATTCTTAATATCAGTTGTGAAATTGATTTATTTGAGGGTAAAAATGTCATAGGGCAGAATCGTTGCAAATCTCCGTCCTTTCATAGGTCTCTTGAGTTTTGCGAACAGGAAAATGTCGCCTGATTAGTCACCAGTTATGACCGTTTTGAGCAAGTGTTTTAGAGCACTTAATTCAATTTTTATACAAAATTTGATGCAAATTCTTTGCTCCATTTTTTATAATAATTGAAAATCGCTGAGTTCACCAAAACACGTCTAACCTTTCTGTCTATCAAAAACAAACTAAATATGCTATACACTTGAAACTGTGAACATATGTTCGGCCATGTGTGCCGACGCAGCAACAAAAAAAAATCAATAATCGAATGTACGTTGCCCGCGAAATTTCAAAAGTCACCTTACATTTTGAACCCATAGAAATCTTAGTTCGTAATCCTCTTACATTTTGATAATAAAGCGACAGACATGTGGGAGGACGAAGGTCAAAGAATTGAGCGGCAGGTTAGGAGCGATGGTAGTTTTTGAAAATAAACCGTGTTGTCTGAAGGTGTAGTATGCGTTTGGAACTTACGTGAGATGCCAAGGAAGAGAGATCATTAGCCACGTCATATCTAATTGCTCATAAAAACGTATACAAGGTTGCCACAGATTATTATGATAAGAGGGGAGGTGTTCTTGCAGAATGGAAAACATTGTATTGATTTTCATTATAGCGCCAATACAAACACAGTCCAGCTTGTCATGTATAGGGTTTTCCAATAAGGACTTGACAACAACTGCTTGAAGTACAATCAAAACATTTATGAATGGAACCCGACTTCGTTCATGTGGCCACCGCGGGCACGTTTGCAGCGGTCGATTCGTTGGACCCAATTTTCAACGACTCGGCCACACATTTCGGCCGCTATTTCGCGTTCAATGTTGGCTCTGAGCTCTTCCAACGTCGTCGGCGTGTTGGCATAAACCAATGGCTTAACGTAGCCCCACAGAAAATAGTCAAGCTGCGTTAAATCGCCCGAACGAGGCGGCCAATCGACTGGCCCATTTCTTTAGATAACACGCTCACCATACTTACTCTTCAATAAATCGATTGTAGCGTGTGCTGTGTGGCTTGTGGCATCATCCTGTTGAAACCACATGTCGTCCAAGTATAATCGGTGATCATGGCGCGATAACGCTGATGATGATGATTTTGCCTAAGGCAGCAGGGAAAAAATTCCAAAAAATAGAGAGAAAATTCGAAGACCACGTTTTTCAGTGTCTGCCGCTTTTTTTTGTCTCAATCTTTCTCGAACCTTAAAGAATTTGACAGCTCTGGTATGTATCTCGGGTCGGCAAGGTAGGGTTGAGCTAGGGCACGCTCTCATGAGACGCGCAGTCGTTACACTCTTATACTTGTGAATAGTGATAAATTTAAATTGCCTGTAAAAACGGACCTTTGCATATTAATGCTGATTTTGTCTACGGGTAACGCCAAGAAAATGTGATTTTTCTAACCTTAATCTGGTATTCTAAAATGGTGGGCTCTGAAAACATACATATAATGCCTTCTGTCATACAGCGGACCCGCGCTTGATTTTGACTTCTCCCAAGAGGTAACGTTTACTTATTGGTAGAAGTAGTGTTTTAGTTTTGTTTTAGTTTTAAACGCATTTTATTTTCTAATCAATAACTCTTACATACTAACAAAAAATGCTTAAATGCTAGCTTAAAATTACTTAACAATCTTATACTAACTTACTGGCCCCACACAGGCACTCTAAGCTACTCTAAATTCTTATACTATGTATTTCGACTTTATTAACCTTTTCTTTTTGGATATTTATTTACTACACTTAAAGCTAAGAAAAAATATTGTTAACAAAAACTTAGCGTATGGACACTGCCATGTGCGACGTCTCTGTTGTAGTTGAGTCGCCTGTCCCCAGCTGTCCGAGCGACATGGTAGATTAACGGGACCGCCGGTATATCCTGGATCAACCCTTTTTGATCTAGGTAGAGGAATGCTTCCGGTGGAACGAAGCCGTCAGATCGCACACTCTCGTGGTAAAGGTAATTGGGGTAGTAAGCCCCAGATATCAGGTTATTCATCGAGGTCATTGCTCTTGCAATGTGCCTTCGAGTCAGCTTAATTACGAAGTTGTCCACTCGTATTAGCTTCGCCCTATTGTAAAGGACCTCATTAGGATAAAATTTCTTGTACTCCGACTCTGGTGTTCTGTACAAGCGAAGACAAGCCCTAAGGCAAGCCCTCTCAAACACCCGAATCTTTTCCATTAAGCTTGCTCGTACATTGAACCACACGGGACAACCAAATACCAGCATGGGCCTAATAAGGGCCATGTAGCAGATTACCTTTACCCTCGCATCGAGTTGGCTGCTATAAAACAGTCTCTTTGTAAGGGCAAAAGCACCTTTAGCTCCGGCCAGAGCAGCATCCACATTTTTGCCAAAATACAGAAACCGATCTAGCCAGATCCCAAGGTATCTGACTACATTTCGACAGGCAAGAGGCTGTCCGTGCTGTCCAATGATTGAGAACTTTCGCCAATTTTTTCTGGTATCCCTAGAGGCTCCAGACAACGGCGTCCTAAAGAGAATGGTTTCCGACTTCTGAAAGTTGATTTTCAACTTCCAGTCATCGCAAAATCATCTTATCTTATCGAAGTCACGCTGCAAGAGAGTATTAATGACCTCGATATTTGGACCTGTTCTGTACGCTATCAAATCGTCTGCGTACGCAATAGTATGGGGAAGTGAACCTATCAAGTCGCTTGTATAAATGTTAAATAGGATCGGCGAATTGACCGCGCCTTGCTGAAGACCATTTTTAATTTGAAATATTCCAACAGAAGTCACATCGCCATTTTTCACGATGAACTGTCTGTTGGTTAGCATATTATAAAGAATGTACAAGAGAGGTTTGCTGATCCCCAGCCTAGTCAGCTTATAGAAAAGACCCTCTAACCATACGGTGTCGAAGGCCTTCTCCAAGTCAACAAGGCAGGCACCAGTGCACTGTTTCTTGCCTTTGTTCCATTGGATATCAGAAACCAGTTTAGACGCGGCATGTGAGATATCATGTCCCGCCTTAAAACCGAATTGGTTATCCGGAACTATATGTTTGTCCTCAACCCACCTAGACAGAGCTCTATTAATTACTTTTTCAAAAACCTTACTGATATTCGGAAGGAGACTTATCGACCGGAGATTCGCCGGATTGGATATATCCTTCCCCTTTTTGGAGATAGGTTGAACCACCGCCGTTTTCCAATGCGCTGGATAATGTGCATTATTCATTGCATTATTAAACAGGGTGGTGTAAATGTCCACCGCTTCTAGAGGAAGATGTCGAAGCACGATGTTTGGAATACCATCGGTCCCCACTGACTTCTTAGCCCTGATTGTGTCGAAGATCTCACGGAGTTTTTGCTTCGAAATGAACGGGGGTAGGTCACCTTTTCTGGCAATGACGTTATTTGCCATATTTTCGTCGCTAAACCGGGTGAAACCAGAGCCCTCGGATCGCCAGTTCCCTATTTCATTTCGAATGCAGAAGTCGTGTACCAAGACGCGACTGTCCAGGTCGCAATTAGGGCCAATGGTATCAATGGCCTTGTATACTTCCTGGAAAGTCGCCCCTATGGCCTCAACCTTCTCCTGTGGATCCTCGATCACAAAAAAGTCGTCAATGCCTGCTATTGTCAGTAACCGTTCGTTGTCTGTTGTCCGGGCTATTTTAAGACACTGAAGGTCGTTTTGATTTTTTCTCCGAAATAGTTTATTTATTTGCGGAAACATATTCGGGTTGCTGGTGTTTACAGCCCGAACCTTGTTATTCCAATACAAACTTACAGAAATTCTGTAATTTTCTTTTATTAGCGTTTGAATATTTTTAATCGACGACTTCAGTGTCCTAATCTCCGGGTCTTGTCGGTCAGTTAACTGTCTGTACAAGTTTTTAAGTCTGGTCAGAAGTCTACTTTTCTGTCGGTGCAGTGCGTCAATAGTAGGATTGCGGAACAGGTCTTCGTTAGTTGTACGTCGATACCGCGGTATTGTAGTGTCCATAGTTTGTTTAATTGTCTCGTCCATCTGTTTTAGGTAATTGTCGATCTCCTCGTTTGACAAATTCCTCTTGGACGGTGGGTGGAGCGTGTTCGAGGAGAGCGCTCTGTTCAAGGTTGCGGAGAAGCGCGTCCATCGAGTCTTACTGTAGTTGTAAGAATATCTTTGGACAAACTCCTCCAATTCCGCAATTTCGTTGGGAACTGTAATTTCGGTGCTAAAACCGCAATGGTCGCTGTCATACACGAATGTGCGCAGACAGTTTAATGTTTGTAAATTCGTACCTGTCAGTCGTATACGTTCGTCGTACAGCAGTAGATCCAAATAAGACCCGCCTCTGGGAAACGACGGGTTATCCGTCGCTTTAAGACCGAGTCTGTACATGACATCGTGCTGACCCCACCAATCGAGTAGTAGGTTCCCTCTAGTATTTGGCAAATTATTTCCCCAATCTCTGTGTCTAGCGTTGAAATCCCCGCCGATTATAAAATAATTCTCCCCCGATTCCAGCCTCAGAAGTCGAAAAAGCGTGTCGAGCTCTGTAATAAATAGGGTGGATTGTGAAGCCTCAGGTGCATAAACAGAGGCCAAGTACAGCCGCTTTCCACTGCGAAGCGGAAATTGGTAGAAGTAGATATACAAGTATATGTACGTCCTTGGATTTTACGAGTAATTCATTAAGCCCCTGCTGCATATGTCACGTGAACTCGTCTTTATCAAAATTGATTTTCACTGAACAGTATAAGATGCTTGCTACCATTTCATTGTATTGTTCTGTCTTCTGTCACATCTCTTTTGAAATTGTCAGCGATGGCGGTGGTTCTCGTGACCTGTGACCCAACAGAGGCTTATCGATACAAAGCCAAATATCATAAGCTCTTCGGACTAGCGTCGAACTAGCCTAGTTTGTAGTTTAATAAAAAAAAATTGATTTTATAGCAAGAGCACGATTGTCAATATTATTACCACACCATCCTATCACGTCCAGAAGCTCACTTACCATATTCACGAAGCTTGATTGAGCTGTAGATTATGATGTATGTCAGAAAATATTCCGGCACCGTTCTCTTAATACACAAACGATGAGGATGAAGAAAGCTTATCGTTTGTTGATTCGTAGGTCTTCCATTTCTGGGAAAACCTGAAGACACATAGTCAAAGTAGAAGTCATGTTGTCAGAGCTTATTTCGGAATCATGTCCCTTTACTTAATCAATATTCATGGGTCGCCAGTATGTTATCCTGCTGATATAATATTTTCAGAAATTCTTCCTATTTAGCAGCAAAAAAAATTGTTTGAGTAATAATACCTATATATCCTTACTATACTGCAGGTCGCACATTTTTTATTTTGTTGTTTTTTTTAGGGGCAAACAAGTATCCCTTCATATTGACATATGGCATGAAGAAGTATGACAATATACTGGTAACACTTCTGACTGTAATATTGATCTATCTTCCATCCGACCGACTAACAATAAACCTCAAGTGCCCGATTATGTCAATAAATTAACACAGCTGAGGATGTGCTAAAGCAAATCCACTCTATACCTTAACTCAATACCTAAACAGGGTAAGGTAAGAAGAAAAATCCCATAAAAAGGACATAATTCATCCGACGAAATGATAAATAAACCAATCAACCGCCCACTACTACCAAATACACATTCTCGAACACACACAAAAAGATGCCAAGAAACATATATCTCCGGCAATATATGATAAATCAATGGGTCTCCACCTATCCGAATATGAGCCCGCTTAGAACCACCGACCAGTGCCACTGTACAGAAGCTTCACAACTCCAGAACCCATGCGGGTAGAAGTACTTTAAATTATTACATCAATTCTTATGATTGCGTATCCTGCAGCCTTTGGCGCCTAATATTTTATGGTTCAAGTGAACATTGAGTGTGTGCTCAGCTCAGTGTTACTTGGCCAACATATTCGTAATCCCCCCACCCCAATATGTGTCCAAAGCCCAAACGTACTCGTATTGTTTGCGAAGACGTAGGAAGTCCCGCTCTGCCAAGACGGAAACTCAAAAGTGTTTGTACATTGTTTCCAAATGAAACTTTTTCCTCACAAAAACTAAGTAAAGTTGGAAAAGGGATTCCCCCACCAAAAAAAAAATATATATATATACGAGTATATCCTTTCGAAGTACTCGTATGCAAAAGAAGTCAGTAGACGGAACCAAAACCGAAACCGAAACTGAATTCAGCTGCAGACAGTCAGTGATGCAGTGTAAACACAACATGCGAACAATATTATTGGCAGATGAAATCTTGGCATATGACCATGCAGAGAGAAAAGGGGAGTCTATTCCTTTAGGGGAGCGACACTAGGTGGTGGAAGTCTTGAAATTAAAGTGGGACTTCCTTCCTGACTGTAAATTTCGAAACTCGGATACAAAAGGATTTGTCGAACAAAGAATCTAGCACATTGAGATGTGTTCATGTATTTGTCGAACACGAGTACTTGGAACGTGTAAGGTCAATTTGGAATTGGACATTTTGAGGAGTGAAAAGTGAACATTTTGACAACAATCAAATCAAGGTAATGTACTAGTCGATACAGGCGGGGAGGAGGATACAATGTGGATGCTGCTTTGAGTAGGAGTACAATGGGACAATCCCGATTGTGTTGTATTTTTAGAGAAAATATACAACACGCTGAGTCATCAAATTCTGAAACTCCGACTTGGCAAAAAAACCTCACCAGACACTGTTCTTTTTGGAATTTTGTTTTCCTAATGGAATTGACGGCAAACTGTTATGGAAAATAAATGTTCTACTTGTGCTAGAGGGCTGTGGAGTATGCAACTCCATGAACGTGAAATCAGCTCTCACTTACAGAAAAGCCATTTAGCGGTCTGAGGCTGGGAGACACTCAGCAATGCAATAAGATAAATGTAGGACATGCCAGTCAACTCACAGTGCTGGTAGCCCCTTCTAATCAACCGGCTTTCAATTATCCGAAATTTACTTTTACGTAGACTTCAGTTACATGATGCCTCAGTAAGTCAATTTCCATCTTTACAGACGGCTCTAAGACAACCGAATGCATTGGCGTAAAGACTTCCTTGAGGAGCTTTGCTACATCCGCATAATGCACCATCTTCCAGCCTAAGCTAAGTCTTAACTATTCACTTAACGGCTTGGCCTAGACTGAACTTAGAACCCTCATTGGATACTGCAATACAAATAGACAGCCAACCGGCGATCAGATCCCTAACTTAGTGGTGAAGAGACTGCCTGTTCATGAGATGGCTAAATACCACAATATCACGCTCTACGGGGTCTCGAGACACTCGAAAGTCCCAGGGAACTGCATCCCTGACTCAGATACCTAGCAAGATATGAAAAATGAATTCATAAAGTCAAGTGTGAGACACCTAAACCATACTTGATCCTTATAAAATAAAAGAGCTAATCAATCGTCGGAGAAGAGGTATATTTAAACTGACAAATATAGCCACCGGACACTATGATATTGGAGAACACGAGGGGCGATTAAGTACTTCTTAAAACGATTTCTACAGGAGCTGAAAAGAGAAGTCTGCGGCGTGCGTGATCGTCCTGCCTTGGTACATATCAGAATGGAATCCCTAGGCAGTTGTCATCTTTCATCTATTTAAATGATCCCTCCTTTATGGAGAGCTAGAGCAACATTCTTCTGTATTCTCCTAGTGGTATTACAATCGACGTACAACCGACTTAAATGCACGATACCGGTGATCTCCTCAACCATACATAACTTAACCATCTATTTGACGAGATACCAACTTACAAAAGGTGACCAAATTTCAGAAACTTCCATTCTTTTCAGCTTCCTCTTCTGCCTGTAGTCTCGAACCTGTCAACTGAAACTACTTCTTCATTTTCAGAGTACAGTACCAACCAACTAAAGTACACCTCAGTTTGTCAGCAAATAACAACAACCAGACGTTGTCACTTGCCACATATCACGTGAGACTATGTCATTATTACACGAGACATTTTCCAGTTCTAGAATATACCGAACTGGCTGTCAGATTGCGCGGTTTAGTGCTTTCTTTGGGTTGTTAGAAGTTCAAAACTTATTTCAATATGCATTCGACTATCCAAGCCTTGAAGGAAGAGATTTGAAGGTGTTTCAATGAAACCGTGCCCCGTTTAGTTATGCTAAATACCGAAACGGCAGCACGTGCCGTGGATACAGACTAATACTTTGCTGGCGATAGTTGGCTATGGAGCACTTTTAAGGAACATCATTGCCACAAATGCAGAAACAATCGGAAGTTTTTCTCTTGAAAGCATCGGCCACCACTGAAACTCTTTGGAAAATGTTTTTTATGTCTGGACTGACACTATTGGCAATAGAAGTCTTAACGGCCGAGGCACGGATTGCAGCGGCTTCAGCATTCGATCGCTCCAACATATAGAAACCCTGTGTCGCATAAAGAGCAAAGACGTGCAATGTCAGCGTACTAGTCTGAACAAGGCTGAATAACCAGGAAACCGGTGCGAACTCGTTTATGGTAAAAGTTTCAAACTACTACTGACTTGTCGTGAGGAATATCTTGTGAGGTATCTTTCTTTCTTGTCAGACTTTGCAACAGTGCGCGGTTTGAATCCAATCTCAGGTGGACCCCAGCTGCAATAAATCCCCACAAGCAAGCCAAGTTGTATGGCTCAGAAGATGGTGGTATTTAACTGGATATGGACAGCGAGGCAAAAGTTGTATTCGGTATATTTTCTCCAATCTGGAAAAGCAATATTTTTAGCACAAAAACCGAGCAGAGAATATTCAGATCAAAAGTGGAAATGTGCTCCTTTATGTGTGCAGTACATGGCAAGTCATCAACACCTTCAACCGGAAGCTGCAAATCTTCATAAAAAGATGTCTTCTCGATATCCTATGGATCTTTTAGCATAATAGAACCGGCCAAGAACCAATAGACGCCAAAATACCGACAAGAAGTACGTCATGCTGTGAAATCCAACCAAAGCAGATAGACGAGTGGCCTGTCCTAGGCGGACATGGAGAAGGAATCTAAATTATTTGCAAGACTCCGCACATTATGGTCGGCTGGCATTTTTAATGCCCTGAGGGGCATCAGTTAATTTATAAAAATTTCGGTTTTCTCCTGCTAATAAGGGTCTCAAAGTGAACACCAGCACATCCCTAAACGTTCTATTATCTCCGCAGAACTTCGTATGAGTTGTCTTTGTAATTCTTGATACCTAAAAACCGTATCCTTAGAATGTTAAGGGTTCGAACTACTGCGAATCAATTTGAGTAGATTTTGAACTCGACTGGAACTGGTAACGAGAAATAAAATAGGCTTTTTTATTAGAGCAGTTCGTCACGTTTATATTCTCAAGGAACTTGCCGCAGCATTCTGATTTTTGTCCTTAAAGAACGAGTACAGGTTTCATCCGTCCAGTACCTACTACGATTTATTGACTCTCCGTGACCTTCAAGAGACTATAACATTCCTTTTGGAGACGTGGTCATCTCAACTGTGGGTCTACAGTAGAATATTCGTATGGGCTGTCGTAATTTCATCAAACCCACATTAATCGTCCTTTTGGTATACTTCCAATTCTTACCTATGTAATACATCTGACGGCTGTAAGAGGCGAACAAGTCCACGGTTTGCAATCAGTGTGCCACGTGAATGCCAACATAGAAATGTAATTCTTCGAAATGTGATGCCACAGCGAGCCAAGAGTTCGCATATGTGCACCTTTCAACGAACAAATAAGGCACTACACCATCTGACAGCTTATTTACCTTCTGTCAATCAAAAGTCATGAAGCCTATTCAAAAAAATTCCCTGCAACGTCATTAACACTCTCTCACTTTGCAGTGTCATAAGCCATGATATGTCTGTAGGTTTTCCATTACAGTATGCCGCCACCTACTCATAGCAACTGTCAGCTAATGGGAATGTAATTTCGGACAGCTCGACGCTGTGAAATGTTTTAATCGCGTGCTACCTTCCATTAGGCACAGAAGTTCGAGTTCATATTCAAAGTTGTTTTTATTTTTGTTTTTTTTTTTTCTGTTTTTAGTGAAATACAGTACCATGCAACTGAAGTATCCGTACACGTACATTCCTACCTTGGAACCGAAAAAAATTGGTTTCGTGCTCAAAAGTTGGGCGAATGTACTTTCGAACAACACCTCCTTGGCATTTATTCTATTATAGCTGCAGTAGGTTTTAACAGGTATGATGCAATTAATGACAAGTTGGAAACTTTGTTCTTGTTTTGTTGCCCCCTAACCCCTTTTTCATATAACCTATTTTGTTGTACCTAATTTGATTGGGTCGTACCCACGTAGGGGGTTGTTATGGGAGAATGCTAAATGACGAATATTTTGATGCCAGGCGGGTTGCTATTAGTTAAATTTGGGCAGACACTTTTCCATTAGCTCGGTGGTTCAATTATGACCGGGCGTGCCAAATGGCATTTTAGTGATCTAAAGTTCCAGTGGTCATATTACCGAGGTGACGTAGTGGTTAGTTTATTTTCATTTTCTACAAACGTAGGGTATTTGTATGAGGCTGGAACTTTTCAGTCTTTCGTAGGGAGATGAGTAGAGGCTTCAGCGATTCGTAATCATTCTCACAACAAGCACCATGTTCTGTCACTTTATACCTACCACGCCTAGGTACTTAGCAAATGCGTAGAGTTCAGTAAGCTGTCTGCAGTTCTTCCTACTGTGAGACAGTAAGACCACTTAGAGACGGGAGAATCATCCCACCTGCTATCTTCTCTTATAGAACACAACTATCAGTGGTAGCCCTAATCGATGACTCGAACAGTTTCAACGGCGGTTCAGGTACTGTGTAACTCGTTTCTGAGCCTCGCCTAACAAGTTAATCAGCAATCTGTTTTCCTGATCCCATTGTGATCTGAGACCCTTGCATTCTCGGGCTTGGAAGTCATGAGGGGGTTCAGCAAATCTATAGCACAGCTGTGACTTCGCTAAAGGTGCAACTGCTTTCCCTCGTTCACTGATTCTTCACCATATAACTCGCTACCATGAAGATTGCGTATATGTCAGCTTGAAAGACAGATGCAAGTTTCCCTAACGAATCCAACGTTGTCGTTCGAGAGACTCCAACACCGTATTCTAGATCGGTTTTGGAGCAATCCGACTGCATTTCTTAGGCACAAATTCTGACTGAAACTATTCGTATCTTCACAGTAACAGCAGTTCAGGTGTTATTTTGTCAAACGGCATGCTCATAAGATCAGACTCGAAAGACAATCAGCGAGTAAGGTCAATTCTCTCCACTTAAGATTGCTTTGAAGATAGCCCATGATAAGAACATCAAGGCGAGAGAAATTCATTTAGAGAAGAGCCAAAAGTGATAAGCAAAGCCTCCATGCACCCGAGACAGACCCTTTTTTGAAGTCTTGTAAAAGCAGCAGTGATACTCGAGAAAGCTTGTTGCTTTATCATAGCCTTGTCTATAGGACCCTCCTAAGAACAGAAAGCTCATTTACACTGTCAGAAAACCGATAGTACTTTGGAGGATTTCGAAAAAGTTTGATATCCATTATGTCAGACCAGTCAGCTACCTTCTTCTAGTAAAGAGAGCAACCTTAGTTTTGAGGGGATTGACTTGAATATGCTTTCTGGTTCACCAATTGTTGACCATGTCTAGGCCTGCTTTCGTTTTAGAGTAGAAAGCTGACATGAGAAGTGAGTCGAAGTTGCGTCCGCCTTACGCGCAATATACTTAGCAACTACATATTGGTCTTAGTCAGAATCCGTATTCACAGTTCTATTCAATATGTTCGAATTTTTGTTATCATCAAAACTGATGATTCATGATTCGCTTCAGGGGTGGACCAGTGCCTCAGCTAAAATCCCTCTATAGCTAGTCCGATCTTTTGCCAGATGCCTCCAATTGCGCACACGAAGTTGACTGAGGTCCCTTTCCACATGTGTGCGCGACCTCAGATGAGGTCTTCCTATACTGAGTTTTCCCTCTTTGTTGAAGTCGAAATGCTGACGGGCTGGGATGCTGATGTCCATGTGCTCAAGGTGACCTAGCCATCTAAGCCGGATTAGTTGAACTCTTCTGAGGATGTCAACATCGCTGTACAGCCCGTATAGTGTGCTGTGTTGAAAGGTTTTGGTTTTATCATAACCGATCTTGACTTCTTGCATTCTCCAACGTAATCCTGTATAGTCGAATGAGCTTCGAAGGTATACCAAACCTAGAAATGGCTCTATATAATTCGTATCAAAAGATGCTATCATATGCGGTTTTGAAATCGATGTAGAGGTGGTGTGTATCGAATTGAAACTCTTGGATTTTTTCCAAGATCTGCTGTAATGTGAAAATTTGATAGGGACCGGTCAGACTGTTTACGACGGTTCATAGTAGTTCGCATATCACGGCAGACAGGGTTTTATATGCCATGTTGGGAGACTTATTCCCCTCGCTTTTAGTATAGAATAAACAATGCTGAGGTACCATTCGTCGGGCATGCTTTCGTCGACCCAGATTTTGGAGCATCACCTGCTGCTTTAAACCGATCGGTATTTAAGTCGAGTTCAGATGCTTTTTTGAACGTAAGCTGGCTGCCCTGATTTAGTTTTGGTCCGGTGGAGGGAAATGTTGGCTATCTTCGTCCAAATTCAGTAGTTCATTCGGACGAAACGCACATGTCTTAGTTTCGATGAAAATGCCCATTGCGTACCCCTTTTTGGTCGAGTGTACCTTCAATTCTGCCCACCAAATTTTGAAGCTGAACCATTTTCTAAATGCTCTTCAACATGAAAATGACGAGAATATAGTCATCTTTTCCGATCTTGGGTATGAAGGCGACTCTTACCGTTCGCCAACATTTCGATTGTCTACCAGTGCTAGCCTAGCTGTGAAGATTCTCTTCAGAATTGCGAGAAGCTGGTCTATATTTTCTTTTAGCATAACTAGATATATGACATCTGTGCCATCAAAGGAAGCAGCAGCGTGTTTGGTGGCTATATCCCCCACCAGATCCGATGCCAAATACCAACTACGTCGTGTTGTGTTACTCAGCTTCGATGATATGAGCTATTTGTAACTCGGTCCTGACTAGGTTACCTGGAAAGTTAGTCTCGAGTATGAGGCAGAGTCACTAATTTCGGAATCATTATAGGTGCCGTCAGCTGTTTAATTTGGCTGATTTACACGATTTTAGAGCTTAGGCCAGTCTGTCGATTTCACCTAGAGTTTCGGTGTTTCGAGTCTTTGCAAGAGGCGTTCTTTGAAATGTCAGTCTTCTTATAAATTGGCCTTAAGTGACTAACAATGTAAGACATGCTGAACTGCGTTACGGCGATTACTTGCAGTTTTCCTGATTCAATGACAATATATTGAACTATCAGGTCAGACGATAATAGGAAATCAAGAAGATAGGCTAGGTTAGGATTACGGATTCCTCTGACCCAGTAATATCTTTCTAAAGTTCTTTGCCTCAAATTACTGAGGCCGGGGCAGTGGCACAACAAGTTGAGGGTATCGTCCCGTGAGCCTATGACCTCACAGCCTTTGCATAGGTCGTCGTAAGTAAGGCGCAGCTTTATAGAGAGTAACATTAGATATCATTCAACCTTGTTGGTCCTTAGTGGCAAAGTTGATTCGCAAAAGCTATCAATAGGCACTTCAGGTCGGTCCAATTTTTGATGCCTCGGTCCAATATGTGCGGCCATATTCCAACAATAGCGTGTCGAATTCTAGCCTCGAGCTCATCCAAAGCTTGACGTAGCTCCAGAGAAAATAATCGAGTGGTGTCAAATCGCATGATCGCAATGACCAATTGATGGGCGCCCGCCGTGAGATGACTCAGTCGTCAAATTTCTCCTTGACAACTTCGAGCGTTGCGTCACTTGTATGGCATAAAGCGCCGTCATTTGTTAGAACCACAGCTCTGATATCGATGTTGTCAAGCTCCGACCATTGGCGGTAACGGTGACTCCTTCCTCATTTCGACAAAAATAAGGCCCGATGATGCCGCCATGCCATAAACCGCACCAAACATTCAATATTTGTGGATGCATTGATGCTTGGCCGAACACTTGTGGATTGTGTGCCCTCCAATAATGCCAATTTTCCTTGTTGACATAGCCGCTAAGCCAAAAATACACCTCGTCCAAGCAGATGATTTTTTGGCAAAAATTTGGATCTCTGGTCATCATTTTCAGCGCCCGATTAGAAAACTCACGGCGTTGTCTATCATCGTCCGGCTTTAATTCTTGCGTCAGTACATTGTTATGTGGATTTAGGCCCAAATCTAACCGTAAAATAATCCAAGTTGGCTATCTGGCGATGTCTAATTAAGCTTACTGGCGCCGAATCTACATTTCTGGGTATTCTTCGATACTGGCCGCTACGACGGCTATGTTTTCTTTATTTCGCACCAATCTCTGTCTGTTTGGTGGCTTAGTGCGACGAATTGCCTGAAGCCATGATAAAGACCGACCGAAATTCACATTGCGTATTTACAACTGAGCCGGAGATTCGATAAAAATTTTTAACAATTCAAGCGTAGAACGATGTACGATGAAATGGCAAACTTTACTGAATATTTTGACATCTAGATGTCATGTCAATGCTGAAACATAACAATTGAAAAAACTTTCATTGCTATCTGGTCACCTGCGGGTTCGCATCACGTCTTTGAATGGGCTCAGTGTAATTGGCTTTCTGTCCAGCGATGAGTCTATTCGATGAGTCTAGGCCAGACATGGCGCAACATAGTTTCTCGAATCAAACTTTAGTTGCTGAAATTGAAGAGAAATTTATATCCCACAAGGATGGTGTTCTTGTTATGGTCCATGATGCTTATTTTTCACTACCCAGGGCTCTGTAAACTGGCAGAAGTAAGTCGTATTCTTGACTTTAGTATCATTTATTCAATCGAGAGACTTAACCTCGGTGACATTCTTCAAAAGAAAAGTGGGAAATAGTCAGCGGAGTCCAAGACTGATGGCAAGATGCAGTGTTCTATTAATTTATTGTCTGGAATTGTGCCAAAGAAATGCGGAAATGGCCTCAAATTTCGATTCCTCATCTATTGATTTGTCAGTCCTGGTAGAGATAGGTTCATAAGAAATTGGTATCGAGGGACTTTTTCTTGACCAAATCACTATCTTATCTTCTATAAAGCGCTAACAGCTTAGAGCGCCAGAACAGCAGAACTGACATTTTCTAATAGCTAGAGAAAATCCTTTTCGTATCCGTGGGCGATGGGAAAATGATGAGGTGCTACGATCCGGATATAACAATATACTCCGTTCGCGACTAAGCTACGTAACTGGGCTTATTAATCGGGCCGTTTATCACCCTAAGCAAAGGAATTAGGAGAAGCTGTAGAGAGAGTTGTAAGCCATCGAGTTGGAGAAGGAGCTTTCAATATTTGCTTGACTATAGACATAGTGCTATAGACAAGCACTTCGCGAAGGTAATGACACAATTGTAAGACAACTCAGGTACAATATTTCAAGGCCAACGTGAAGAATGAGTTGTCACTGTTGAAGTGTTATTTCAAAACACTTATAAGAAGAACGTTGCTTGCTTTTATATATTTTGAAAATCCGTCCCTAATTGTACAAATTGTACATTGCATATCGACATCCCTTCAGCAACGTTGTCGGACTCATTTATTACAGTACTTCGTAATATTTTAAGATCACTTAGCATTACTTAATGGCTGGCAGTAACAGCCCCCAAATAAGCCCCCAACTACAACCCTCGTCTCACGAAACTTTTCGCTTCTTCGAAACAATTTAAGGCATCGCTTTGGTGAATCTCGAAATTGATGCCACTTAAGAAATTATTATGAAAAGCAGCGAGAAACATCATCATCACCATCAACCAGACCCACGTTAAAGTTCGAGTCCCAGATATACTCGTAGTCTTGCCATTCTCCATTATTTCAAGTACAATAGTAAACTCATTTCAACTATTCCCACAAAGTTGCCCGAGAAATTTCCTGATACAACACACCATTCACCACAGCAATGTATCAGGGATGGTTACCATGGCTCCATACATGTACCAGTAACTTTGCTGCCTTCCCCAGCTTTCAGAATCAAATCCGAAACGGAACAGATACAGAACCACTGTTGAAAAGAAATGCCATCACTTGCAATTAAACTTGGCAAACAGCACTTCAAAATAATCATAATTAATTCATAACTTCTGACAAAGAGAGACAAAGTGAAACTGAAGTAGGAGCTCGTTCCTCGTCCCTGGCACTGGGCTCTTCATCCATTAGCAGATGCTGCTGCTGCGCTTGGTTCTGCTTCTGGTGGTTTATAATTGTACATCGATTCCTGTGCCATAAGTTTCCAATGTCTAATTTTAATTAGAAGTGCAAATAGTACGAGTCTAGTAATATCAATAGTTATGGTATGTAGTAGTACTGATGATGGTGGTACATAACATAGTACGAGTACATGGGTACGAATAGATTCCTCTATCGAATTGTCGAACGAATATCTGATGTAGAGGATGAGTTGATGATGTTTTCGACTTTGATAATTGTCTATACAAGTAAACTGCGTTTGCATAAACTACTCTGAATCAAGGGCCCGCTGACAGCATGGAGAGAGAAGGATCTTTGTGGAATTAAGTACTTGCCAGGGCTCTAGCAGAGATGAACAAATTCAATTACAAGGATGTTCTAATGATATCAAGTTAAATATTCCACTTGAGAAACTAAAGTGTATCTGACAGATACAATTGGAAAATATTCACAAGGATATGTATGTACTCGTAATACAAATACGTTCAGTTGCGCACATAAGGGCGAACTTATCCATTAGTATGTAACCAATTGTCGGTAACCAACGCAACGCAACATGATTCTATCTTGTTATATCTCCGAAAGCGACTGTTGTTTCATAGAAATTTCGTGGAAGTTGACAAGGTTTTTTGGAATGAATCACGTTGTTATTTTCTACCAAGATACGTACGAGTACTTATGTAGATGCATCTGTGAACTTGTGAGAATCATTTGAATTCAGGTAGCGCGATTCGAACTTTCAATAACAACAAATGGAGCAATGTCATTACTAAATCTGAAATACATAAAGGTAATAAGATGCGCAGAAGCAAACGCTTAAGACAGTCCATCCCTTCAGGTTGGGGTTGTGCCGAGTGGTTAACTGCTCGAAAACGTACAGGACTATCTATTGTGAGGCAACATACTACCTCGGATATGAATTGACTTACTAAAGGCAACCCCAGTCCGAATGTAGCCGAAGGCCCAAACACGCTACCAAACAGATATTATTGCCATCCACGAACTATAATTGGATGGGCCGGCTAAAACGAGGGTGAAAGACTGTAACAGCTACTATGGTGATTGGTATACATAGCAGAACCAGCTCCTATCTGGAAGTGGATTTTTCATCAAAGGTAGACTTCGCCAAGAGGTCTTGATAATCTTGATCTTGATAATTCGCCAGCATAAGCCTTATATGTGCCCACTCCTTCACAGAGGAAGAGAAGGACTTTGCCAAAGATTTCCATTTTCTTCTAAGCTAAGATTTTGTCGCTAAAACACAGCCTATACGACATCAGCTTTGAAAATGAACTTAGACTAATCGACTCCCGGTTACACTGTTTCCAGATGTACAGGCCAAGTGCTCTGGCAAACCCTAAACTGGCATCCTCTAAACGGAAGATCAATCTTCTTTGTCGTTTCGAACCATCAAGACGACGAATGCTATCATATGCGATGAAGATATGGTGAGTCCCGACTTTTTTAACTTTTCCAGAATTTACTTGTACACGGGTACAAATGAATCGATCACACAATACGTTCTGTTAGGCGACATTCCTGCTGTGCCTTGATAGTTCTTACAAGTTATAAGAACGCATTTCTAGAAGATGGAACACATAGGGATGGAGCATGCTTTCATCCAGCCACGCGTGTTTGATGGTTTGACGTATGCACATCCATGTTTGTAAAACTCTGGTTGTATGCTGTCTACAGCTTCGGCCTTTTTGCTTTTGAGGTTTTTGGTAGCTAAACCAACCTCTTTTATACTGGTAATAGCTTCTTCATTGACTGGAAGAGGGTTCACTTCTTGCCCTATCACCCTCTATACTTGATCATTAGAAAATGATGAGCAGGTTTCCTTCACTCCTTCGAAGAGCCTGCATTCCGGGCTTGAAATCAGCTGCTAGTTGCTTAGTTTTCTCAGAAGATAAGTTGATATTGTTCCTACCGTTGGACTCCTCGACATCCTTGGAATGGGAAGTTGCGTATGCACATTGATTCTTACCAATGATCTTATTTTCCTCCCTTTTCTGGCTCGATACTGTTCCCTCGCTGCACTTGTAGGTGTGCATTTTCTAAAGCTTTTTCCCTTTGTACGCACTCATCATCATACCAAGGAATCTTTTCCAAAAGGTGGTAGCCTACGCTGGTCTTGAGTACATCTTTAATGACGGCGCAATACTGCTTCCACAGAATTTTGGCGTTTGTGTATGGCGAATGTACAACGCAGTG